>CM076848.1:131454637-131535712 GCA_039519185.1 Astragalus membranaceus | reverse complement strand
CTACGATTTTCCTCACACTGAGTGCTTAGTAAAAGTGAGTTCCGAGGTTGAAGGGAAGGATTTCGGATCGGCCGAACAATCCCTTTAAAGTTCCACGCTAAACCGAAACCCGAGACACCGAGCTCGACATCCCTATTGCTCGTGGTAGTGGCGACCCGTTGGGACGAGTTCAATCCGGTTCGAGCCCCGGTAAATTGTCCCAAGGGCTACAAAGAACTTTGGATTTCGAAGTCGCAAAGATTACAGGCCGAGGCTACCATTTCCTTGAAGGACGAGTTCGTTCTATGTCGAGTTCTAGTAAACCGTCCTGAAGGCAACATTAAACTGACACCTCGAGTCCCTCAGGTGGTCACGTTTTAACATGGCCGAAGCTGCCATTACCCTGAAGGGCGAGTTCGAGCTGGGTCGAGTTCTGGTAAACTGCCCTGAAGGTGACATTAAACTAACACCTCGAGTCCCTCAGGTGGTCACGTTTTAACATGGCCGAAGCTGCCATTACCCTGAGAAGCGAGTTTGATCTGGGCCAGTGGCGGACCCAGGACCCTGGGGTCAGGGGTGTCAAATTTTTTAAGACCGGTGTCAAATGGGTGCAAAACTTGGTCTACTAGTACAATTTCAAATTTTCAGGGGTGTCAAAATTAAAATTTCAAGAGATTTAGGCTATTTATATAGGGTGTTTAGTGCAAAAAAATATTCCAGGGGGTTCAACTGAACCCCTTGGATACATGCCAGGTCCGCCACTGATCTGGGCCGAGTCCTGGTAAACTGCCCTGAAGGCGACATTAACCAAACCATCTTTGGATCGTTCCTGGTAAACTCCACAACGAAGCTCGGTTAATCAAGACCTACTACAACCAACTATCCCGGATCGTTCCAATCTTAGATGGAGTTTGGATCTTTGATGGAGTTCCGATCCTAGATGGAGTTTTGATCCTAGGTGGGGGGGTACCTGCAAAGAAACTCCGACACTCAAGTCATGAAGTGAATTCATTAGAGGTAAGAATATAGGAGAGAGTGTCTACCGTAAATAAGCATGTTAAAAGACAAGTTGCATGAGCGCATAAAGATTGTGCTATACGACAAGATGATGCTTATAGCTTAACGCAATATGGGTAATATAAAGGATGCAATGGTAGGAGACGAGAATATTACACAACTTATTTTGGTCAAAAAAAAAAAATATTACACAACTTATTTTATACTAGTTCAACCATCAATATTGGGCTACATCTAGTCCTCGCCACCTATGATGTTTTTCCCCGATCTTCAATAATACAAGTATTATTTCTTCAATCATACAACAAGTGTTATTTCTTCAAGCCTTTTCAAGCTCTTTAACAATACTTTTTTTGCCTATTTTTTCCTCACAACACTCATTCAACCTAGGTAGCTTAGTAAAAAGAACAAAGTATACAAATATATGGATATTAAAAGTTTTTGAATATTACAGCTTGATACACTTAAATGAGTGGACAAGAAACCATTTGACGACCTCCACACTTGTATAAGAGGAGAACAACAATGGATCTTGATTTGGTTGGTGGTTGTCTATGTTCTTCATAGATACTTAAGATGGTTTGGTTGATAGACACTCCTTGAGTGAATGTACTTTGAAGAAATAAGGTGATAATACTTCTGTAGTGACCCGTTTCTCTTAGAAGAGACCAGTAATGAGCAGGAACAGAATAATTGTAACACCCTGATTTTCTTTTTTTAATATGCGTGGATATATGTGAATATATTGGTAGTTTTGTGTGTACTTATTTTAATAAATAGTTTAAATTAATAGTATATTATTGTTATGCTATTTCATTTTAAATATTAGTCATGAGCTAATATTAGTATTTTAAATTATAAGTTTAAAGATTTTATATATAATATATATATATATATATATATATATATATATATATATTTGTTTGAATCATTTAATACGTTGAATTGATATTTATTGATATTATACAATATTATTGATATTATATCTTCAAGTTATTTAATTATTTTATTGTTATAAAATATTAGTATTTGAATTATTATTTATTTTGTGGAAATATTTTGACCTATAAAACTATGTCAAAGTAGCTTTTATAAGAGGAATGAACTTTTGTTTTTTGGTCCAAAGGTATTTGATTTTATAAAATGGGCCAAGCCCAAACCAAACACACAACAAGAGTGGCTCAAAACAAGGGAGACCAAAAAGATTCACCAAGCAAAACCAAACCCGTGTCTGAAGCAACAAAAGAAAGACAATACAACAATTTACAAACCAAAAACTACAAATAAAACGAAATAGGGATAAACTAACCCTATCGAAAAAACATCATCAGCAAGAGATCACCACCACCCTAAATCCAGCCAAGCAGAGCACAAATCAACACTCCAACACCCAAGGATCGAAGAAAATTAGATCACAAACCAACAATGAACCCAAAAATTCAGCAATTAACAACACGAGATCTATCGAGAGCAATTGCAGAGCGAAGGTTTGATGGAGGATGGAAGATCCAATTCGACTGTAAACCACTCAATCTATGAAGATCAGCCACAAGGTGAGCACTGTGATTTCCTTCTCTAGCGATCCATGTAATTCCGAAACTCTGAAAACGAGTTTTCAGTTTGAGAATATCATCTAAAATGTTCTTGATACTTCGAGCTTCTTTTTCACCTCTACAGGCATACACCAGCAATTGATTGTCTGATTCAAATAAGACATTGGAGATTTGGAGATTATCCGCAAAGAAGATGGCATCTCTAACTACTAGCGCTTCAGCAACCAAAGGGTTTATCGCCATTCCGCTGTAAGTGCTTCCTGCAACCAAAATTCCTTCATGATTTCTAACCACATAACCACCAAAAACTCTGTTGTTGTGTGGTAGATAACTAGCATCAGTATTTACTTTGAGGCACCCCATAATTGGGGGTTTCCACCTCGTAGAAACCCTAGGATTAATAGTAGGAGAAGAAAAACTAGTTTGCTTAGTATCCTCAGAATGCAACAGTTCTGAGATATTGCAATTAATCATATTAACTGTTCCCATAGGAGAGGGTAAAACATTTTGGAATACATAAGCATTTCTAGATTTCCAAATACACCATAAAGAGACAAATAACCATATGACCTGATTATCATTTAACTTGTTCACCTCATCAGTAGAACAAAGAAGATCAACTAACCACTTAGAACAAGAATAGACATTGCATCTAGTAGGAATGAAAGGGAAATTAACCCCAAACCAAACTGGAGTAACCCAAGGACAGAGTAAAAATAAGTGTTCCAATGTCTCACTATCCTTAGAACAAATAGGACTAATTGGAACCCTTCTATGAAAAAGGTTGTCCTTAGTGGGGAGAGCATTGTGAACAAATTTCCAAATGAAAGCTTAATCTTTTGAGGAACAGAAGCACCCCAAATAACTTTCCACAAAGAATCGGGAAGAACCAAAGAAGTAGAAGGGCTGGTAGAAATAGAAATAGCTAACTGATGCACCCTTTGATAGCAAGATTTAACTGAGAAACAACCATTTGCAGTATGAGGCCACCAAAACGAATCCTGACCTTGCACTAAACTAATAGGAGTTTTCACCACAGCCATAGCAGAATCATGGTGAAAAATAATCCAGAGCTTTTTGCAAATTCCACCCTGATTTTGCCTCATTAATACAATCATACACCTTAACATCAGCATTAGCATCATTCAACCTAGCAGGTTCACCAGTAGCCAACCACCTATCTTTCCTAACATCAATACTTTCACCATCACCCACAACCCAACTGCCATTAGCTCTAAGAACATCCCTACCCTTCAAAATACTAGTCCAAACCCAAGAGTCTCCTGACTTTGCTTTAACAGACCAGAAACCTTCTTTTTTACAATAGAGCTTAATTAAAATACTTGCCCAAAGACTCTGAGGTTCTTGAGAAATCCTCCAAGCTTGCTTAGCCAAAAAAAAAAGATTCAATTCCTCTAAATCCTTAAATCCCATACCACCATGTAACTTACTAGAGGTGAGAAACTTCCAAGCTTTCCAATGAATACCCCTTTCCTTACCATCTGCTTTCCACCAGAACCTAGCCACCATAGAACATAATTCTCCACAAAAAGTTTTAGGAAAAGCAACAATTGACATGACATAGTAGGGAATTGCCTGAATAACAGCTTTAATCAGGACTTCTTTCCCAGCTTGGTTTAATAGCTTCTCCTTTCAACCGTCCATTTTATTCCAAAACCTCTCTTTAATCCACTTTAAAGCTTTGATTTTAGATCTACCCCAATCAGCAGGAAGAACAAGATAGGAACCAGCATTATCCCAAACAGGAATATTTAGAATAGAGGCCAAACTATTTTTAGACAAGACAGAAATATCTTTACTAACACTAAGCCAGATTTTTGAAGATTTACTCTTTGACCCGAAGCTTTAGAGAAATCATTAAGGATATTCATAATAGCATACAGCTCTCTTTGAGAGGCATTAGCAAATAGAATTGCATCATCAGCAAAAAATAAGTGGGTTAAAGGCAACCCATTAGCAATCTCTATACCAGGAATGGTGTTAATAGCTCTAGCATTCTCAAGCATTCTTGATAAAACATCAAAGATAATGACAAAAAGGTAGGGGGATAGTGGATCACCTTGTCTAAGACCTCTTTGAGGAATAAGAGTAGAGCTAAGAAACCCATTAACTTGATATTTATATGACACAGTAGACACCAACAGCACGATCTTCTTCACCCAGTCACAATGAAAGCCAAAAGCCAGCAAAGATTTATCTAGAAAAACCCATTCCACCCTATCATAAGCCTTATTCATATCAAGCTTAAGCACTGCAGCCTTAGAAAGACCCCCTCTCACCTTCTTGAGCCTATGGAAAGCCTCCTGAGCCACAACAATATTATCTTGGATTAGTCTACCACCAACAAAAGCACTTTGTTGTGGAGAAATGATTTTCCCCATCAAAGGCTTAAGCCCTAAGACAATAATCCTAGAGACCACTTTATAGACAAAATTACAACAACTAATCGGTCTCAAGTTAGAGATGGATTCAGGATGGGGGATTTTTGGAGTAAGAGCAACCACAGTTTCATTCACCTCACTAGGAAGGATACCATTGACAAAAAACTCTTGCACAACACTACAAACTTGATCTTTTAAGATACTCCAATTCTCTTGAAAGAAAATCCCACTTAAACCATCCGGGCCAGGAGCTTTTAGAGCACCCATAGAAAAAACAGCAGCTCTAATCTCCTCCACTGACACAGGAGCCATCAAAATCTCATTAAAATCACTAGACACCAGCTTAGGAATGTCAGAGATACACTCCTCACACCCCACAGAAGCATCAGAAGAATAAACTCTCTCAAAATGGCCATACACAACATTCATAACATTATTCTGACCTTCCTGCCACACATCATCATCATCCTTGATCCTTGTCATCCTATTAATATCCCTTCTTTGAATAGTACTAGCATGAAAGAACCTAGAGTTTCTCTCTCCAAATTTTAACCACTTTACCCTAGATTTCTGACCCCAAAATTGCTCTTCCTGCTTCCACAAATCTTCAATTCTTCTCCTCAAACCATTCACATCATCCCAAATAACCAAATTCTGATCCTGATTCAAAATAAACTCTAACCTGATATTTAGAAGATCAATTTCTCTCTTGGCATTCTTAAAAGTTCTCTTGTACCAAGCTACTAACTCAACAGAACTCTTAGAAGCTCTAGTTAGGAAACCTTTCCACCCCTCAATATAAGAACACCCAGAATTCCAGCTACTACTTAGAAATTTCTTAAAATCAGGGTGATCTTGCCACATAGCTTCAAAGTTGAACCTTCTCCCACTAGAAGTAGCAGGAATAGGACAAAGAATGATAGGAGAATGATCAGAAGAGACCATTGGGAGAGCAATAGAAGAAGCATAAGGGAATAATTGCCTCCACTCCCAATTAACCAAGACTCTATCCAGCTTTTCCTTAGTTATTAACCCATTTCTAGGATTACTCACCCATGTAAACTTGCACCCCTTCAACTCTAAGTCCATAAGAGCATTATCAGATAAGAATTTCTTGAACAAAAAAAGCCTTCTATCAATAATAGGATGAGCCCCTATCTTTTCAATCTGATCACTCATATCATTGAAGTCCCCCACACACACCCAAGGCATGTCTTTAGAAGTTGGCAGAGCCCCCACCTTAGCCCACAAATGTTTTCTTTGAGCAAAAGTAGGATTACCATATATAAATGACATCTCAAACAGCTTCTGAGATCTTTGTTGGTGGACAACAGAATGAATGAGATTAGTACTACTATCCAAAATTTGAACCTGATAAAAATCATTCCATAGAAGAGCAAGACCCCCAGATTGACCAATTGCCTCAACACAAAAACAGTTATGAAACCTTAATCTTATTCTCATTTTTTCCACCCCTATCCTTTGAAGCTCTAGTTTCCATAAGGAAGACTAGAGACGGTTTATAAGTCACCAAAAGAGCCCTAAGCTCTCTAATTGTCGAGGCCACCGCCAAACCTCGACAATTCCAACTAATACAAGTCATTGGGGTATTGGGTGTAACATTCCTAATTTTTAAAGACTCGTACTATGATGCCTAAGACCGAGTAATTATTTGTGGGAATAATTGGTCGT
This sequence comes from Astragalus membranaceus, assembly GCA_039519185.1. Taxonomy (NCBI): domain Eukaryota; kingdom Viridiplantae; phylum Streptophyta; class Magnoliopsida; order Fabales; family Fabaceae; genus Astragalus; species Astragalus membranaceus. Next base: position 131,529,069 of record CM076848.1, on the reverse strand, counting down.
GTCTCGGGGGTTAATAGTCGAGGAAAACTCCAAAGAAATCCTGCTCTACATTTAATTGTGGCTTAGTCATAATTTAAATAAACAATTAGAGCGCAAGGGTAAAATGGTCATTTCACTAAATATCATCGGATCAATCTAGTAAGTGGTCAGTGTTGTATTTGTTGGTCGACCCAAGTAATTTAACTAATCAAATTGTTAATGATAGGAAAAGTTGCATGATTGATTGGGATTAAGTTTGAATAAGAATTTAAAAGAGAATTAGAATAAGGGCACTTTGGTAATTGCACCCTCATTAAACTTTCCCCTCAGCTGGTCAAAACCTCCATCACTTCTGTTTCCTCTCATTGTTGATCAGCTTTAGAAGTTTAGAAAAAAGAAAGAGAAAGGAGAGAAGGGAGGAGAGAGGGGAGAGTGAAGGGAGAAGAAGGAGATCACCACCACACCCCAATGCATGCAAGTATTCTTCCTTCCACTTCATTCCATTTTCCTTCCTCTACACAACCATGCTAAATTCTGAACCAACATCTCCCTCCAACTCTATCCTCCATTGATGAAGCTTCAAGCTTAAATGAAGAAGATGCAAGTTCAACAAAATTCTGGGTAAAACCCGTTTTACCTACCTTCATTGTTTCATCGTATCTCTCTGTACACTACTCCGATGATCGTGATTCTTGTCCCTCTGGAAACTAGACACAAAGATATTCATTTTGGGCACAAGAACCGTATGATTTCATGGAGCAATGAAGGAGATATCATGTCCCCAAGTTACGGTTTCAGAATCAAGCACTATCCTGAACCAGTCACCTTGTCTTGGTGATATCTCCCAAACCACTGGATGCATGCGTGTGAATCTTCCTCCATCAGAAAGTAGACAAAATCCTCTTCAGAATGGGCACTTATTTGAAGGAGTTTGGTTGCAAATTAACATAGATATGGCAGTTGCAAATCTGCAAACTGTTGCTGGAAAACAGAAAGAAGAAGCTGGAAATGTGATTCGTCGGATTTGGGATTCGAGTTGTCAAGTCGCGCGAGACGTCAATTCTATCCACTGGAGATGAAGTCAGTATCAAGAGGGGTGTTGGTTGCTGAATTCAGTTGCGGAGGCATTCGGAGCTTGTACGTGACTACGAGGATTGTTCGAGTGGTTACGGTCCGGTCGTCCGTGCTCCGGCGTGATTTCTCGCGAGATCGTCAACCGGGTGAGTTCTACTCACGGATAGGGATATTTTTATGTGTCTTGAAAATATATCGGTTTTGAGTCATAAGGCATTATTCTCTTTTCGAAAGATTTTGGAACCGAAAACCGTTTTTGAGATATATCGCGTTTTTACGGTTTTATGGAATTGTTGAACAATTTACAGAGTTGTGATTAAATCGTTGAAGTAAAATGATTTGTATACTATCTTGAATATTTGGGATTTTCTGAGTTTCAGGAGTGATCGATATTAGAAATCGAATTGGGCGAAAACGAAAAGCGAAATTGAGAAATAGGTGAATTTTTGGAAACAGACACAGGTAGTGATTGATCCAACTATTATGTGATTGAGCCTTTGGTGATCGAAAAGATATAAATTATCTAACTCTCGAGATTTAATATGTATTGTCATATGTATCGCGTTGGGTGACGACCCGACAAGTAGCATACTAGGAAGGGAAGTCATGATCCCTCACCCTAGGCCCTGTATACGTCTTGGCGTGGTCAATTCGTGGGTTACCGGGATTAGCAGGCGTTGTGCAGTCGGTTTGTGCTAAGTTAGACACATGGTTACCGGGATTAGCAGATTGTTGTTCAGCCGGATCATGTTAAGTTCAGTTCACGATTCGCCGGGATTAGTGGTCGTTGCACTGTCGGCGTTTCGATTAATAAATTAAGAACACGAATTGCCGGGATTAGCAGTCATTGTGCAGTCGGCATTTCGATTAATAAATAAGACATTGTTATGTCAGTTTTGTTAACAGTTTAATAAATTGAACCGAGTGTTAGTGAGGGGTCACGGTAGGACTCACTGAGACAAGTTGTCTCACCCAATCCATATTTGTTGTTTTTACAGAGAACAGGTTATAAGGACAGCAGGCGGCACAGTTAGTCGTCAGGCTCGAGGAGAAGTTGGAGATGTAATCTTCCATCTATGTTTTGGATTCTTTTCATGTAGTCTCTGTATTCGGTCTTATGACTCGAACTTGTATCATGTTATATTTTTGTAGTTTCCGCTGTTTCTTGTAAAGATGTATATCTGAACAGGAATTTTTATACTCTGATTTATACCAAATTGTATATTTAGGTGTTTCTTTGTTAAAGAAATACCGGGGTGTTACATTTGGTATCAGAGCGGTTCGGCCTTGTCGGACGTAGTGACCTTCGGGTCGAGAACATAGGATCGAGTCAGCTAGGGACTTAGACAATTATATGTCAGACCTTTTTAGTATATTATGTGACGTATTGAGTCAGGATCCACTCAATGTTTCATGTAAAGTACTGAAAATTATGACAGATAGTTGCCTCAGCCCCGAAAATGTCTGAAACCCTACACCATAGGATTCTCAGCCGTCTCGTTTCATCAGAGCACGCAGTAGGAGCAGAGGGCTACATATGACATTTAGAAACAATGATGGGCATCCGCAATGGTTCGAGGAAACTGTGGACGGCTGTTCAGTAAATGAATCGGATGCGGCTAGTGAGTCGCGGCATGAAACATAGTAGATCTTATTGATAATTACAAATCAAGCGAAGCCATTGGGCAATAGCAATGTCAGTGTACTGAAAGCTATCAGATTAGTAAGCACCCAAAACCCTGACCTTTATTTAGTCAGCGTATCAGTTTTCGAGATATCGTTTTCATCATAAATCTTACCTTCTGGTGTCAGTCAATCCCAGTTAGGGAAGCAGTCAAGGAAAATCCTTATCGGTTAATTTTAAGCAGAGATTCCAATTCTTCTTCTTTCGAGTCACAATGTGACAGATGACAAAGCCAATTGAGTAAAGATACTCCGTCGTCAGTATTGACTAGTGGAATCATAAGTGCCGATCAGGTTAAGTCCCGATCAGGAATTATGAATCAAATCCTTCAAAGCAGATCAGTATGTGGAATCGGTAGAAGTGACCTTATTTCAATCCGCTGCTGGAAGCACTCCAATCACGGTCTGTGAGAAATTCTCGTTAGTCTTCTGACTCATTTTGTTCGTAACTTCTGCTCCGGAACTCCGATTTTTATGTTCCGAGAGGCGTTGGAAAACTAACGAAAATATCTACACCGATGAATGGGTTGTGAACTGTATCTATAATTGTATTGTTAAGTATACTTTTGTTTTAAACTTGAACCGCAAACTCTGAGCATTCGTGGAATGTGAACCTCCCTGTTGTACAGGAAATTGGAAAAAGGAATTCTAATCAGTCAGTTTAGACTCTTAAACACCTGTTCAGAATGGTGTTTACTGTAAGTTTTTCCAAGAAACCTACTTCCAGTAATTGCCATTAGTAGTGATGGCCATTCAACCATTAGAAGTGATTCCGAAATCTTAATCTCTAAGATCCCAACTAACTGGTTGGAAAAATGAGGAGCTTGAAGTCACCTCCGTGGCGAACATGATGTTGTCATGGGAGTAGAACCCGTCCTGAAGCCATATTGATTAATGTAATGTAATAATTATGTCTGGATAGTCGCGGAAGTTCGAAAAGAAGCTGGGCCAAGGAAATTCTAAAGGATAAATCCAATTTCAACGAATCAATACCGAGACACTCATGGTGTGCTCGTGTGATTCCCAAAATAACCTTTTGTTTTCAAAATCCCCTGGTGCCACCGCAATTTCAATTTCGTGATTAATCCGAGAATAATTGCTACATTGAAGTTAATCGAGAAACCAAGGATTACATAGGATGGCACTAAATCGTAACTTCTAAAGAAAACCTTATGTCATTCTAATAAGATTCCTAATATCGAAATTCGCATCTCCTTAAGATTCGAGTATAAGGGCACCGAACTGTAGGTTTGAGTCCTGAGGACAGAGTCATAACGGTCGAAAGACACACCCTTATCATTATTTTGGGTTAGTTAAAACCTCGGTTGTACCGGTGACTACCTGAGATGCTAGAAATGTTTCTAAGATAACCGAAGACGTGGGTTACTCAAACGTTTGCTCGGAAGTAATGGAAGGCTAGGTAACACGTGAATATAATTGCTAGTTGGAGAGGTGTCAAGCCATGTTAGGGCAATCATCTTTCGGCAGTTCTAGTGCTCAAGCTTCCGCTACTGTAGTGGAACTCCAATCGTTAATCTTGAGTTCGTTAAAATCAACAGTAAGTTGTTGTGGCTTGAATCCGTCGGATGGGTCAAGGCTAGTTCTCCATTCTATTAACCTATGGTTAGACATCGATAAGTCAAGTATGTGCTGAATTCAGAATTGTCCGATCGTGGTCCAGTACACGATGCCTTTCTACGACAATCCGACAGTTGAGTACGTATAGTGTTTTTCCCTTTCACCCACTATACCCCTATGATGGGAGAAGGTCGGAGGATGAACCGTATGTCGGTCTGAGACTAAATGATTGGACAGTGAATGTATGACACATGAGACCTTGATAGTGAATCCTACAACCTTTGTGTAGTCTCTTGAGACAATCAAGTCGTGTCTATTTTTCATCACGAAATACAAACCCTTGTTTTAATCTTGAAGTTTCATCTTGGACTAATTCGAGAAAAGGATGAAAAGGAAGAGAATTGGATCGAATAGAGTAGCGGTCAAAGAAAACTTTTAAAATAAAATTTCCGCTTCCCTTTCGGCCCAATGTCCTTCCCGATCCCTTCCTCGAACGAACCCAATTGTTTTATCTTGACGGAGCCGAACTCAAGCACGATAATAGAAGTTTGTGATATCTTGATCACACAAATGGCTGGTTCCAACAAAGTAACACTTCTACTCTCACTTTCAAACTCGTAACCTTTAAATATCAGAGAATGAAATTCCGCTTTGTTGGGGCGTCGTGCATTGAGTAAGGTCATCTATAAGTTGGGGTGAATTAACTTTTGGGATAGTCGTATTTTCAAACTAACGTCATTAGAAACCCCATTTAAAAGAATTTTCATTCAAATGGAACTATTGTACTTTCATGTTTTGGAACTGATTTAATGAACGAATATTTTACTATTATTTTAGAGTTTTTCCTGGATTCGGTTGCAAGGAAAATCGTTTCTAGATTCCTTGGACTGAAAGTCAACCTATTTTATAAAATAACTCTGTTTGCTTCAGTCGAGAGTTTTAGTAAAATGAGTCAAGCGCTTTTGTGAGCGTAACTCGGGAAGGGAAGAAAACTTTTCTTTTGGATACCGCATGGTTTGATTCCAAAGAAATTCTCTTATAAACATCCTTTCTTCCAATGCAAGCTACGGCTAGACCGAAACCTTCCGAGTTCCTGACTTCGATAGTGCAGAATGTGTGGATACCATAATTATGAGTTCGTGTCCTCAACAGATTGTAGGCATTCCATCGTCCATAGCAATTAGTGTCAGCTTTCAAGGGGTCGGAATAGTTAATTTCTGAAGAAAGTCTGTATCTTCATGATGTCTTTCACGTGTCTCGGTTGTGAAAATGTATTCCCAATCCACTTCAGCCGTTGAGCGTCAAAACAATCGATCTTCGACCGGATTTATCATTCCAACCTTATCCTAGTCATATCCTAGGGCGTGGCGTGAAGACATTGAGGTCAAGGACTATTCCGATTGTCAAGGTAGTCTGAGAAGGCTTCTCAGCCGAAGAGGCTACTCGGGAAAAGAGAAGAGGACATGATGACCCGATATCAACATCTTTTTGCTAAAGGTTCGTCATGTCAATTTTGAGGACAAAATTTTTAAAAATTGGGGTGATTGTAACATCCCTAATTTTTAAAGACTCGTACTATGATGCCTAAGACCGAGTAATTATTTGTGGGAATAATTGGTCGTGTCTCGGGGATTAATAGTCGAGGAAAAGTCCAAAGAAATCCTACTCTACATTTAATTGTGGCTTAGTCATAATTTAAATGAACAATTAGAGTGCAAGGGTAAAATGGTCATTTCACTAAATATCATCGGATCAATCTAGTAAGTGGTCAGTGTTGTATTTGTTGGTCGACCCAAGTAATTTAACTAATCAAATTGTTAATGATAGGAAAAGTTGCATGATTGATTGGGATTAAGTTTGAATAAGAATTTAAAAGAGAATTAGAATAAGGGCACTTTGGTAATTGCACCCTCATTAAACTTTCCCCTCAGCTGGTCAAAACCTCCATCACTTCTGTTTCCTCTCATTGTTGATCAGTTTCAGAAGTTTAGAAAAAAGAAAGAGAAAGGAGAGAAGGGAGGAGAGAGGGGAGAGTGAAGGGAGAAGAAGGAGATCACCCCCACACCCCAATGCATGCAAGTATTCTTCCTTCCACTTCATTCCATTTTTCTTCCTCAACACAACCATGCTAAATTCTGAACCAACATCTCCCTCCAACTCTATCCTCCATTGATGAAGCTTCATGCTTAAATGAAGAAGATGCAAGTTCAACAAAATTCTGGGTAAAACCCGTTTTAACTACCTTCATTGTTTCATCGTATCTCTCTGTACACTACTCCGATGATCATAATTCTTGTCCCTCTGGAAACTAGACACAAATATCTTCATTTTGGGCACAAGAAACGTATGAGTTCATGGCGAAATGAAGGAGATATCATGTCCCCAAGTTACGGTTTCAGAATCAAGCACTATCCTGAACCTGTCACCTTGTCTTGGTGATATCTCCCAAACCACTGGATGCATGCGTGTGAATCTTCCTCCATCAGAAAGTAGACAAAATCCTCTTCAGAATGGGCAATGATTTGAAGGATTTTGGTTGCGAATTGATATAGATATGGCAGTTGCAAATCTGCAAACTGTTGCTGGAAAACAGAAAGAAGAAGTAGGAAATGTGATTCGTCGGATTTGGGATTCGAGTTGTCAAGTCGCGCGAGACGTCAATTCTATCCACTGGAGATGAAGTCAGTATCAAGAGGGGTGTTGGTTGCTGAATTCAGTTGCGGAGGAATTCAGGGCTTGTACGTGACTACGAGGATTGTTCGAGTGGTTACGGTCCGGTCGTCCGTGCTCCGGCGTGATTTCTCGCGAGATCGTCAACCGGGTGAGTTCTACTCACGGATAGGGATATTTTTACATGTCTTGAAAATATATCGATTTTGAGTCATAAGGCATTATTCTCTTTTCGAAAGATTTTGGAACCGAAAACCGTTTTTGAGATATATCGCGTTTTTACGGTTTTTATGGAATTGTTGAACAATTTACGACGTTGTGATTAAATCGTTGAAGTAAAATGATTTGTATACTATCTGGAATATTTGGGATTTTCTGAGTTTCAGGAGTGATCGATATTAGAAATCGAATTGGGCGAAAACGGAAAGCGGAATTGAGAAACAGGTGAATTTTTGGAAACAGACACAAGTCGCACAGACCGTGCGCCCCTGGGCACGGACCGCGCGCCTGCTACTGGTTGGCTCAGTTGGAAATAAAACGGGACGCCCAGACCGTGCGCCCCTTTCGGTTTGAATTGTGTGATTCTGGTAAATCACGCACGGGTCGTGCGCCCCTGGGCATGGACCGTGCGTGAGCTTCTGTCACCGATTCCCGATTTCTTATTTCGAAGCTCCGTTTGATCCTGAAGCTTTTCTAATATCTTTCTCAATCATTTAAAAAGGAATTGTCTTACTGAAAACCTTATTTTGAACTAGTTTGACTCATGATTTTGAAAAAGAGCTTTGAAAGCCCATTTGATCGAAAAACCGAAACCCTAGTACGCGTGTGAGTACACCGACTGATGGACTGACTGAATATATATGTTTATATATGTCAAATGAAAATGATTATAATTCCGGAGGTCTAAATTATGAATTCCTCAAAACGGATTATAGATCGATATGAATATTGCTTATCCAACTATTATGTGATTGATCCTTTGGTGATCGAAAAGATATAAATTATCTAACTCTCGAGATTTGATATGTATTGTCATATGTATCACGTCGGGTGACGTCCTGGCGTGGTCAATTCGTGGGTTACCGGGATTAGCAGGCGTTGTGCAGCCGGTTTGTGCTAAGTTAGACACATGGTTACCGGGATTAGCATATTGTTGTGCAGCCGGATCATGTTAAGTTCAGTTCATGATTCGCCGGGAATAGTGGTCGTTGCAAAGTCGGTGTTTCGATTAATAAATTAAGAACACGAATTGCCGGGATTAGCAGTCGTTGTGCAGTCGGCATTTCAATTAATAAATAGGACATTGTTATGTCAGCTTTTGTTAACGGTTTAATAAATTGAACAGAGTGTTAGTGAGGGGTCACGGTAGGACTCACTGAGACATGTTGTCTCACCCAATCCATATTTGTTGTTATTACAGAGAACAGGTTATCAGGACAGCAGGCGGCACAGTTAGTCGTCAGGCTCGAGGAGAAGTTGGAGATGTAATCTTCCATCTATGTTTTGGATTCTTCTGATGTAGTCTCTGTATTCGGTCTTATGACTCGAACTTGTATCATGTTATATTTTTGTAGTTTCCGCTGTTTCTTGTAAAGATGTATATCTGAACAGGAATTTTCATACTCTGATTTATACCAAATTTTATATTTAGGTGTTTCTTTGTTAAAGAAATACCGGGGTGTTACATTGGGGGCATGGATAGACCCGCCTCCTCAGTCGTTTCAGAAGAATCAGTGACAATAGTGCCATACTCCCATCAATAATAGCAATAATCCTTGCTCTTTTCGAACCAGAAACATTAGAAGCCAAGTGCTCTCCATTTGTAAGACATAAAGGATTTTGAGTCCTTCCTCTTTTAAGCTTAAGACCAACAGCTAATTTATTACTCAAAGCCTCCTCAAGACAGTTAGGGACACAAGACTTTATCACACAAGAAACATCATCCTCCTCAGTGGGGTATTCAACAAAGTAAGGAGGCATGGAATTTGTCTTAGGAATCTTGAAGTCCTTAGCAACAAATTTTCTTATCTCTCTGACCCCTGTTGAGAAAGTAACCATCTCAACAGTTCCAGCATCATTCATTTTCATTATAGGATTAGAAGAACTATCCCCACCACCATTGATCCCCTCTCTATTCAGAGAATTAGCCATAACAGTAACATCACGTAGACCATCTTGAGTAGAGTTATCAACCAATCTTTCAACCACAATTTCCAGCAACAACCACATCAGCCCTATTTCTAGAATTAGAACCACACTCAGACTGAGAATCAGTTTGTTGTGCTTTACTAGAAGAAGCTCTATGTTGAGACTCATTTGTAAATGAAGGTCTATGAAACTGTCTAGGGTTTGACACAATAAGAAAAGGACCATATTTTGGATAGTCTTTGTCAAAGGCAGCCATAATTCTAGGAGAATTACAATGGTTCTGGTCATGTCCAAAAACACCACACTTAAAACACAATCCTTGTAATCTTTCATACTTAAAATGAATCCAAACCTTATTTGTTGCTGTTCTCTGTAACCAACAACCTACCCACAAAGGTTTCATAACATTCACCACCACTCTAGCTCTCAAGAAATGGTTAAAACCAGTACCTAATAAAAGGGGGTCCTCCACATAAATGACCTTCCCCATTTTATTAAGTAAAGTAGTAGCATTAGCTGGGTTCAGCTCATCACTAGCCAGACCATGAACTTGAACCCAGAAAGAAACTTCATCAAAGTTAATTTCAGCAAAAGGAATGCCTTCACCCCATCTTTGAAGGCTCAAAACTTGGTTCATAACAAACCAAGTTGCTTTATCCAACACTGCTTCAGTATCACAGACTGCTGGAAAAGTAAATAAAAACTTGTTCTCACCCATATCAGTAATAAACAAGCCTTTATAGTTCTCCCAAGTATTAAACATAATACCTCTAACAGCTTTCTTGTTGAGAATCTTATTTGAAATTACTTTTCCAACTAAAGCCCTTAAAGCATACTCAACATTGGATTTTGTTGCAGGAACAAGAGGAACAACAATAGGATCACGTTCATCCTCAGGAATGAACATCTGAGAAGAGCTTGCCATTGTAAAACAAGAGAAGAACAGAAGAAAAACAAAGAAGACAAGCAGAAAAAAATAGCAGAATGGAGAAAAAAGAAGTAAGAACAGCAGATGAGAAGAAGAAAGACAAACAAAGAAGACAGGATACTGTTATACGAAGAGAAACAAGCAACAGAAGGATCAAAGCATAAAAGATAGATCAAAAGCAAAGGATAACTACGAAACAAAGGACACAAAACCAGGAAGAACAGGCTTTAAAGAAGATATTGTTGTAACAAAATATCTTAATACAATTTGACCCATAAGTTAATATCCATAAAGGAGAATAGAGACACTATCCAGAAGATAGTATACTGCATTATCAAATAACACACGATATAAACAAAGTGTATTGAAGACAATACCCAACAGACCATAAATCAAATATCTCCACTTAAAATAACCAAACCCTAGCAGAGCAAATTTCGGGACCTCTCTCCTTCCAAAAGAAGTTGTAAGAGAACTGTTTAAAAAAAGAATACGAAATAATTTTAAAACTAAGAGGAATGAACTTTAAAAACCAATTATAAATAAGTTGGGCTTTTATAGTGATTATTTTCCTTTTTTAATAAGTTTACTGTTCGCACCCAAGGAATTAATTCGTACACCCCCTGCTCCTAAGTTAAAACCCTAAGCTCTTTTTCCTTATTCTTCTTCGTTCCTTTCCTCTCCTCTCCTGCTTGCGCAGCCAACAGTCATCAAAATTATCTTTTTTTCCTATCTATTCTTGTTCTCTTTTAATTGATCACAAAAAATTATCAAACTTCACGTTCCAATAGTAAATCACCCATTGAATCTGTTTATGGCATTATTTTGGTCTTTTGAGATAAAAAATTTACTTTATTTTGTACTTTATATTTGCAGTTCTGGACACCACCATCATTGCTTGGATAAAAGGAGATCATTTTTGGATTCCTCGCGTTGAAACCTTCAACAAAAAACATTGTTTTTCTTATTTTGTTGAGGTTGGCAACCGACCTGTTTTGCCTGTGACTTCAACTTACGGTCTCATTCATGGGCGGGCCGATGATTATCTTGATGAACCAAGACTTGTTTTGTACTCATCAAAAAGAATACTTTCACCCGTTTTTCGTCGTTCTTCACCGATCTTCGTTAGCGTTGAACACCACTTAAGAGGATTCACATTTTCTTCATTCATTTGACCTCAAAGGACATTCAAATCATCCAAGTATCCTCTCATTTGTTGTTTTGAAGTCTAAATTCGTGGTAAACGCATGCTCTTCATATTCAAGTTCTTTCTCTCAGTTGTATAAACCGTTTTATAAACCGTAAGACTCGATTTCTGACATATCTTCAACTATCGATGTCGGAATCATGTGTCGTTTGAAGCTACATGCTCATAGCAATGTCCTTAGCACTATAAAAACAAGTTTGCACTCTTTTGTATCAGATTTCATGGTAAGTCCCTAAGTCCTAGATTTTTGGTCATTTTAGCCTCATGCGAGTAAAGATTTAATAACATACCTTTGTCCATTTTGTTCATGACTTCTGGGATCGTCAAGGTACTAATTCAAAGGTTATCTAATGCTATTTTTAGGAATAAAGTTGCTATTTTTGTTTGACAGTCTCGTTCGTGATCACTTGGATTTGAGGTAAGAAGAGGCAGGGGTGATAACTAAGGAACATGGTAGTTTAGGATGCAATTGACATAACTGCGATGTCCATGACCCCTATGTCTTACGGTGACAATATATTTCTGTGTAAACCATTGTATGAGTTTTGTTCGTTTAAGTCAATAATTTGGCTGTGTCTTTGTAGAAGCAATGACTCTATTATAATGTGATGATATTGATGATACGTGTAAATGCTATGTGTGCTTTTTGAGCAATTTATGCCTATGTGTAAATGCTATGTTGTTGTGATTGTTGTTGATGATGATAAGGGACCAATTCTAAGGGATTGAGTCTCGTTGTTAAGGCCTAAGGGCTAACTTCCCCAGAGGACATATGATTGTTCTTGTTGTTGTAATCGGGTAGTTATAATTGATGAACTCTAGGATAGTAGACCTTCTTTGACCTTTGAAAGAGTTGATGATTAAATTATATGGTTAGATAGTCTATAAGTTGAAACTGAAGATGCACTCATGGTTTAGACTGCCTTTAAGTTAAGTAATAAGGTTAAACTTTAGTTTAGGAGAATAGATGGATGATATTGATATTCCTAAGTACTTTGATGGTTTATACCGAATTAAGAATTACTTAGGGTCCGTTTGATTTGCAAACAGTGGACAACATTTTGTCTCGTACACTGTTTGGTGAACAATGGACAACACAAGCAACAAAATGTAAAATTTACGTTAATTCCCTTTCTAATGTTTATATATAACATAATTATAAGAAGATAAATAGAGATGAGATTTGAGAAGTAGATAGAGGGAGAGAAAAATGAGGGAGAGAGGTCATGAGATGAGAAGATATAAGAGAGGTGAGAGGAGAGAGGAAGAGAAAGGTAGAGAGAAGAATGAGATAGGAGAAAAAGAAAGAATAAAGGAGAGACAGAGAGAGAGAGAGAGAGAGAGAGAGAGAGAGAGAGAGAGAAACTATTGAGTAGCAAATAAAAATAATATTATGATGGGGTGATTAGAAAGTTGTACTATGGGATAGAAAGTTGTACTGTGGTTTTGTGAGGGACAGAAATGTGGGTTTTTGTCCAATCCCTTGCCCCTAGTTTTGTCCAGTACGATGAACAGTTTTCAAATCAAACAGAGTACAACTGGAGTTGCCCAGTCAAATCTCATGCTTTTTCGCAAATCAAACGCACCGTTAGAATACCTTCTAGACATAGATGGAGATGTTAATTGATTAGGTTGATGTTGTCTATTGATTAGAGCGGTGGAAATCACCTAGGAGATGTTTTCGACCCGTGTTAATCAATAATGCGTAAGATGTTAATCGATTAGACTAGTTAATACCACCCATGAGATGTTCTAGAGTCGTGTTAATGGGTTTGAAAGGACCGTTAATCGATTAGGATAATGAAGAATCACATAGGTGACAATTTGGAGCCTGTTAATCGACTAGGACTAAGCTATCAATGGATTAGGATAATGGTTGACCATTCCTAAGCTAGTTTTAAGGGACCTAAAACCATAGATGATGATCAAAGGATTTAAAATCATAGAGAGCCTTAGGAAACACTAAAAAATAGATGGAACCGGAATGGTAGAGATAGACACTGTTACTCGAGATTAGTGGTTACTTGGGATATACACTACAAGAAAATTGGACTTTTCGGCAGGAAAAATCCAGTGGAAAATCCAAAAATCCGCCTAAAATGTGGACTTTCCGGCGGATTTTTGGCGCCGGTAGCCAGTTCACAACAAACGGTTTCCGACGGATTATCAGCCGGAAATTTCCGGCGGATTTCGTGCGCCAAAATCCAAAAAAAAAAAATCCGCCGGAAAATCCAAAAAAAAAAATCGCATGAGTTTATCCGCCGGAAAGTCCACAAATCCGCCGGAAAAACCGTTTTTTTTTAAAAAAAATTATTTTTAAAAAGTAAATATTATTTTTTTCAAAAATCGTTTTATTTAAAAAATTAATATTATTTTATTAAAAACTTTATTTAAATATTTTATTAAAAACTTTAATTATTGATAAAAAATAAAATTTAATAATTAATTAATCTACTATTTAAAAAAATAAAAATTAGGAATGAAAATTAATAATTAATTTAAATAAATATCCATACAACAACAAAAATATCCATACAATAAAAAAAATATTCATACAACAAAATAAAATAATCCAAAGCTACTGGGGTGGCTGCTGGTCTGTGTCATCATCGTGATAATAGGTATAATCAGATGCAAGAAAAGCACTAATCGCATCGATATTAAGATCGATGTGGGGCTGCTGGGGTGACCGCCGTTGGGGGTGCTGGTTTGGCTGGTTTGTCTGGTGGGGTGACTGCTGCTGGGGCTACTGGTATGGCTCAGGTGCATACTGCTGGGAATACAGGGGTGCATACTGCTGCTGATGCCACTGCTGAAATGCACCACCGTAATGCTGCTGCGGCAGGTAGGATGGCATCGAGTGCTGAGACATCAGTTGATCCTGCAAAAACTTAAAGCGCTCCTCATTTAGCCTATCCTGCTCCACAGCTAACCTTGCCTACTCTGCAACTAGCCTAGCCTGCTCCTCCATGCGCTCCGCAGCTACCCGAGCCTGCTCCTCCATGCGCTCCTCAGCTATCCTGGCTTTCTCCCGAAGCGCCTGCACTTCCCGTTCTTTTTGCTCTTGCCGCTCGGCAAACTGATGTTGGGCCTCGCTCAGTTGCTGCGTCAATTGCGTAACAACATTCAACTCACCAGAATTGGGAACATAAGAGCGACCACTACTCGAGGATCCAGAATGTGAAGCTGATAGACTCGGAATAATGCTTGTTCGGAAAGCAACCGGTCCAATACCACCTGTTCCTACCATACGATTACTCTTTTGGGGACCAACTGCTCTCTCCCAAATATCACGAGCTACTCTAGCCTCCTCCACTGGATCGATATCATCTGCCCCACTGTTCTGTTGTGACTCATGGTACTCAGTCAGCCTACCCTGGAAGCTCTCCTGAAAAAAATAACCCAACAAATAAATAACTATAGCAAAAGTAGTTTTAATATAAATATTCCTTGCCCGATATAAACATTAATATAAATAATAAACATTAATATATAATTGTAAAAGTAGTTTTACCTGAATATTCCTCGCCCGATCTGTAGCAAACTCACCAGTGTCCTCTCGCATATGAAGGTAGCGATGCAACTCAGGCAAAGTGATTGGCCTTTGATGCGTCGCCTCCTATAAATATACATATAGTGTTATTAATTAATACACATGAAAATGACTAGTTAATTATAAATAATTAATTAATCAAGTAATAAAGTAATAAATTTACCAAAAGCCTGTGATGGGTTGCAGTATTAACACTCCCCCCTGTGTGTGTGCAGCCACCTTTTTCAGAAGCACGGTTCGTCTTAGCTTTCTCACAATAATTCCTAAATTCTGGTGTCTGCCACTACTCCTTTGTCATACCCTAATTTTGTCCGCCCAAGTCAAAACCTTTTTTTTCAAACAAAAATGGAAACAATAGGGTAATTCATAATTTGTGTAGGTTAATGGACTTTCGCATTTATGTGTATTTGTCCCCTATCTCGCATTTTTATTTGAATTACGCGCACGCGCCAGACGTAACTGCGTGAGCTTCCCTTTTACCCTTGCCATTTGGCATGCATTTTAATCTTCAAAAAGACCATTTATTGATCGTTATTAATTTTTGGCACCCAAAAAAAAAACATTTTTATTAATTTTTGAGAATTTTAGGGAATAAAATAGTGCATGTTTCAATATCTGTGGGCATTCAAATGAGAGCAAGTTAATTATTTTTGAACTAAACCAAGTCAAGGATGTAAAATACAATTTATTCTATCAAGGATAATTTTCGTATAATTTTTTGGAAGAAAATCCTAGTTCAAAATAATTAAAAGGCATTTTTCCCATTTTTATTGCACTAGAAAGCTGAAAAAGGACCATTAAATATTCCCCGATTATTAAATGACAACTTTTATTGTCATGAATAATTAGAGGGATATTTTTATGGTGCCCAAAAATATGTGACAAATTTTCAATAGGTGCACTATCATTTGCATGCCCAAAAATTCAAACTTCAAATAGAAAGTACAAAGTGTCCTCAATAAGACAAAAGACCAAAAAGGAGAAGCAATTTTCCCTTCATATTTTTTTTTAGGTTCAAATTCCCTCTCTCTCTCTCTCCACAATTTCTTCCACACTCTTCTATTGTACAATTATTCCTTAAGAATATTCTTGTACTATCCTTAATCCTACCCATTTCATACACATCCCTAATTCCCACACACTCTCATGTAGATTCATACCCTTTTTTGTAAATGACACCATCCTCTCACACTCACTCCTTCATAAGAAATTGCAAACTTACTTAAAATAGAACATCCCATTCCTATTCTACCCTTAACCCTAATTTCACCCAAGACCATATATGAGCCTACTCTCCCAAAATACAAAAAGACAAGTTCATTTTTTGCAAAAACCTCTCCTTCCTCCTCTCCATAGCCGAATTCCCTCTCTCTCCCTCACCTCATCTTTTTCAATTTCTTCACTCAATCATCCATAAAAACCCCTTTCCTACACTAAATCTTCCATCCTTCTTGCATTCTTCTCAAAGATTCACCTTCAAATTCAAGGATCAAGTTCAAAGTTGAAGATTGAAGAGTAGATTAAAGGGGTTTTGCATTCATTCATCTCATTTCCTTCCTTATTCTAGCTTGGAGTTGAGGTGTACTTTGAAACCTAGCATCATCTTCCAATTTTAGCATTAAAGATGTAAATCATCACTTCATTTTGGCATCCCATTGCATTTTAATGTCATAATGTTAGCATAGTTGTTGTTGTTGAGTGAGAGATGTATTTCAAGTATCTTGACAAACACTTTGGGAGGCTTGGGTGCTTGGAATGCTTCTCTCCTTTAGAATAAATTGTGTGTTGTTGTTATTTCACTCATTTCTTGTTGTTTTCATGAATAAAATGATGATTTGAAGCTTATTTCATTTCGTATATTAGAGGAAAATTAGGGTTTGTGTGATTGTTATGCATTTCTTTGCTTGATTATGTGAATCCTTGCCAAAAGTTTAATCTATGTTGTTCTCTTGCATTATCTTGTGTTTCCATGAATAAAATGAGATTTAGGGTTTATGTTAGTTTCGCATGTTTCAAAGAAATTAGGGTTTATGAGATTTTTGATGAGTTGGTTGTCTAATCTTGCAATTTTGGAATTGAACCTTTATTATGATGTTTGTTTGCTTAAAAGTTGTTGTTCTCATGAATTTGCTTGCAAATCATGCCCTATGTTGATGATTGGCAAGAGGACTCTCACTTGTGCTTTGATGCACACTTTAAGTGTTGAGGATTGCCTAAGAGGATTCAATTTCTTTTGTGATTCCTAGTGAACAAGAATGCAAATTTAGGTTTCCTTTCCTTACCAATTGCTTTGATTACCAAAAACAACTTATAAATCATTTTGAAATGCTTTTGGTCTTGCAAATAAGTAATTTTTTTGAAACAATTTTTGGTTTTGTGTTGACGATTTGGTAAGAGGATTTGACACCTATGCACTTGTGCATATCCCAAGTGTCAAAGATTACCTAAAGGGATTCAACACCCTAATTGCCTAAACTTGTCAATTTAGTCTTAAGACTTGCCTATGATCTTGCATGAGGCAAATGCCCCTTTTAATTTATTCCTTCCATGTGGTTGATTGAAGAAATGTATTAGACATTGATGACATCAAAAGGATACCACATGGGTGCTTATGTCTAATGTTGATGTGAAATCCTTAGGGTTTTGCAAGTGATTCATTAGAAGTTTGATATCACTTGTGCTTTGAAAAGCCTTTGCCTATTCACATATTGTGTCATAAATGCCTAGTTAGGTTCATCCCATTGCCTAGCATCTTCAATAAGATGTGCAACTTAGGTTCATTTTCTTGCCTATTCATGCATTTTTGCCAAAATGTTCAACTTGGGTTCATTCCTTGCCTATCTATGTATCGTGTCATAATGTGTATAGTCTAGGTCCACTTTCAATCAAAAGCTTTTCCAAGCATCAAAATCATTCCCTAAACAAGAATCAATCCAATTGCGAAAACTCTTCAAAATCAAACTTTGTTAGTAGTCTTGCGAAGCCTTTGCTTGCATGATTATTAACAATGAGGTACTAGTGGCGATCACTTGGAGCCTTTGCTCAATTGATCATCATGAATGCCTAATTTTCCTAAAGATTTTCACTAAATCAAAAACTTTGTTAGTAGTCTTGCGAAGCCTTTGCTTGCATGATTATTAACAATGGAGTGCTAATGGTGGTCACTTGGAGCCTTTGGTCAATTGATCATCATGAAAGATCAATTTTCACAATTAAACAAGGTAAAAAACAAAAACCTTTTTCTAGACAACCCAAAACTACGTAGCTTTGAATTCTCCATCGCACCGGGAGATACGTAGGAGCGGATACTCTCCGTCAAGCACAACAAACCCAAAACATTTTTCCTTTCAAAAACCAAACACTTTTCCAAAATAAAACATTTTTCAAGAACAAGAACTACGTTGCTTTGAATTCTCCATCGCACCGGGAAATACGTAGGAGCGGATACTCTCCGTCAAGCGCGAAAACTAAAGATTTTTCATTAAGTCATTCATCAACAAAAGAGGTAAAAACAAAGCATTTTTCCGAATCAACTTTGCAAATCACATATTTAATTAAGGTAACCCTTCTTTGAAGGGACGTTATGGGGTGCTAATACCTTCCCCATACGTAATTAGACCCCCGAACCCAAATCTAATGGTTCCAAAGACCATTGATTTCCAAAAATGGTTTTTCCGATGTTTTACCTTTAAAAAATATTGGTGGCGACTCTAAAATCCCGTTGTGCGAAGAAAAATCCCTCCAAGGATTTTTCGAGGTGCGACAGCTGGCGACTTCACTGGGTACTCTTTTTCTTAAGTGGGTCAAGCCGATTAATTGAATGTGTGATTTGCTTTGCTGATTTAACATGCTTTGTTTTACCTCCCTTCTTCCTACTTTTGTTCTATTTTCCATGCCATTTGTTTGCTAGATTTTAGAACATTCCTTCTTCTTCTCCTTTCTCTCATGTCTACTTGATTGCATCTTGGCAATTCCATTGCATTCTCACATTATCATGTTGCATTCATGTGTATTTATCCCTTCTTCTTCTATGTTCGCTTCTTGCTTAAAGTGGTAGATAGTCTCTCCTCTTATCCTCTTTGCTTATATGCTTCTTTCTGTCATGCATTCCCCCAATCTTATCATGTTCCCTTTTCTTTGCTCCCTTTCTTTGAGGTAAGTTCATGCATATTCCCCAATTCTATTATGTCCCCTCTTCTCGGCTCCTTTTCTTTGAGGTAAGCAATGCGTGTAATTATTGTTGACTTCTTAGGATGGTTTGTATATTGAAATGATGTATGCATGTTGAACCCTAGGGTAGACGACCTTTTTGTCTGGACTGTTCATGGTTTTTCTTGCAGGTGGGGAAGGGTAGTTATTTCTAGGTGTTGTGCCCTCAACACACACTTCACACCCTATACTTGTGAGCATTGAGTGGGCCTAAAACCCAAGGTCTGAACAAAAATCTAGGAGAGTGGGAACGATTAGTGACTGCCATTCGTAGACCTTTGTCTGTATGGCTTTGTCATGATGCCTCACACTCGGTAGCTTTCTACGATTGTGGGTGTCATCATGAGAGAGACTTTAGCTCTTGGTTGCCATTGTGAGGAAGTGATTAGAACCTACATGGGAGGATTACCCTTTTCATCGACTCTAGACCCTAGGATTCCCACCCTTTGTAGGACACGGGGGCACGCCTTTGTTTGTTGCATTAGCTTAGGCATTCCTTTTTCTCAAACTCTATTTCAAAATTGTAGAAAGTAATTTTCTTTTCCCCTCATAAACACCTACATGAGGTGGCATGTAGCGTGTATCTTTGAAAATGTTCAAAGTACCACCAATAACCTCATTTTCTTACCCTTTTTCCATGTAAGTAACACATCATTTCGCATTCACATCATTTTGCACCATTGCATTTGCACCAGACAAAATTTTGAAAAAAAAACTTTCATCATTTCCATTCTTCATGCATTAAAGTTTATTTGCCGGAAATCGCAACATAACACCGAACCTTGTCACAGGGGTGTAAGAAGCAATATGGAATCAAAAGGCAAAACCGCATTCAATTCGAGGTTCCCCATTATAAAGAAGATTGATGTAACTAGTTTGAAGGAGTATGCTTCCCTATTAGGTCCTATTGAGCTCCGGTCCTTTGACAAGACTTATGGGAACAACCACAAGTGGTTACAGTTAGAAGTACAAGAGAGTGCCATCGCCGCCCTATGTTGGTTCTATGATTCAGAGGTTAGGTGCTTTCTTTTCAAGAACTTCCAAATGGCGCCTACCCTAGAGGAGTATGAGAAGATTCTGGGTTTTGATCGCTCAGAAGTTAGACCTTACCAGTATCAGGGGCAACATTATTCAGATGAGAAGTTTGCTTCCCTGTTACAAATCAGTGTAGGAGAGGTGCGGTCCCACAAAGTTGAGCGTAAAAAGATATTTGGGTTTCCTCAGGAGTACTTTGAGAGTTTGATGACTAGTTATGTAGTATCAGATGATTGGGTTTCTTTCAAGCAAGTACCAGCCTTGACCATCTTCGGCATTGTTCTTTTCCCTCAGATTGAGAAACATATAGATGAAACCGCTATTGGTGTGTTCCTAGCTTTCAAGAGTGCAAAAAGTCCCATCAATCCGGTTCCCGCTATTCTCGCAGAGACCTATCGTGCCTTCATCCGCCATCATGAGTTCCGAAAGGATAAGATGTGTTGCTCCTTCCCTGTGCTATATGCTTGGTTGATCAGTCATGTGTGCATTAACAAAAGTGATGTTGGGGATTTGCTTTCCTATGCCTTGGGTTGTAATCCGAAGACTATGAGCCCTCAGGAGTGGAAGGATACTTTTAAGAACCTCGATGCTCTTCAAATTCGATGGTTCTCGCACAAGTGTTGGGAAGATAAATCCTCAGTGATATTCCAATGTGGCAGTTTCCAGAACGTTCCTCTCATGGGAACACAGGGATGCATCAATTATAACTCATCTTTGACCTTGAGACAACTCGGGTACCCTATGCGGGACTCACCCTCCGAAGCTATGCTGTCTCATTTTTACCTCCATGCGGGGATCCCTAAAGACGAGGACTTACTTCGGCGAGTCTTGCAAGCTTGGGAAGCCGTGGTGCGGAAGGACAAAGGCGAGTTATCTAAAAGGACCACTGCTATCTCCTTCACTCAATGGCTTGAAAAGAGGATTAAGGAAACTCGATCATCTAACCAAAAGCTGCCATCACTTGAAGAGGAAATACCGGAACCTCACGTTCCCCTCATTGAAGAACTAGAAGAGGCTAAGTTGGCCTTATCTAAAGCGGAAGAAGAGAAAAGGGCTTTGCAAAACAGATTGGGAAAGGTGATGCAAGACAAGCGGAAGCTAGAAAATGAAAATGCTCTCCAAGCCGCAGCTATTGAAGCAACCAATAGGAAACTTGAAATAGAAGAAGAGAGCAAGAGGGAAATTCAGAAACATTTGAAAAGTGTTAAAGAGGAAGTAAAGAGGTGCGCCTCAAAGATGAATGAGGCTGTGGCAGAAGTGTTGCACCCCGAAAAATCCCGGTTTGGGTTTCTCAATGTACAACGTGGAAAAATTTTGGAGCCGCCACCAATATTTTAAGTTTAAGACCAAAACATTGAAAAAAAGTCTTTTGGACAAGGCGGATGGTCTTTTGAAAACTAGAGATATAGGTTCGGGGGTCGATTACGTGCGAGGAAGGTGTTAGCACCGCGCACATCCTTTCTACCGAAAGGGAACCTCTAATTAAATGTGTGGTTTTAACATTTGATTTGAAGAATATCTAGGTTTGCCTATTTATTTGAAGAATGAATGGGAAAACTTAACAAAAATTTTATTTTTGGCGAGAAAGGGGAAAAAAGGGGTTTTTAGAAAAAGTGCTTGACGGGACATGGCGCGCTCCTACGTATCTCCCGGTGCGATGGAGAATTCAAAGCTACGTAGTTCTTGGTTGTCTTTTTGAAAAGTTTTTGTTTTTTTATCTTTTTTGGTGAGTTTTTTGAAATAGGACGAGGATTAGTGAATGATTAAACTAGCAGAGGCTATGATGAATCACTACTAAATACTCAAAAAAAGAGAGTTGTACCGCTAGTCAAACGAACAAAGGTTCTGATGGACTAATGATAACAACTCGTTTTTATTATCTTTTTTGAAAGTGATTTTCGAAAGAGATTGATTTGCACGATAATCAAACTAACAAAGGTTATGATGGATCATCGTTTATTATTCTTATGAGAAAAGGACATTGCCACTAATAGCTAAACGAACAAAGGCTCTGATGAGCTACTAGCAACAATGGGTTTGGAAATGATTCTTTTTGGTTGTTTTATGAAAATGATTTGTTTATGGTTGCGAAAAGGATTTTTATTCGTTGCGCTTGACGAGAACGTGACTCGCTCCTACGTATCCCAAATGGGAATCAAAGCGACGTAGTTCTAATGAAAATGTTTTTGAAAGGGTTTGAAAGGGGAAGAGTTTTCATAACGATCAAGCAAGCAAAAGCTTTGAGTGATCATTACTAATAACCCTTGATGGCATTCATGACAATCAAACAAGCCAAGACTTTGAGTGATAGTCACTAATAACTCGCATTAATTGGAAAAGAGTTTGAAAGATTTTTTGGAAAAAAGGGTGAAGGTACTATCGATGATTGATTACAAAAGTTCAAGCACATTCAATAATCACGAAATCATGCATATGTTGAACATTTAATCAAGACTAAACATGCCAACATGATCAAAAGACCCACTTATCAGGGATGCGAGGTAAAGTTCTCAAAGCCAGTGTGTGTGTAGGAGGGAGTGTATTTACCCTAATGACTCTATGCTACAACATGCATGTAGACTTACGTCTTCATTAGGAGGTCATACACATGGATGGAATGTCATATTGAATTTTAAAATGCATCAAAAACAAGCAAGCAATTGATCATAGGCATAGAATGATCTTAATTAAACTAAGGAACATATGAGCAACGATTTCTCAATAACATGAACAAAAAGGGGGAAATTGCATCAAGGCTAAGGTAAGCCTATCCTTTGCATTTATGAATAAGTGCCCAAAGGCTAATAACACAATCAAAGAGGAGGGAGCATCAAGGTTTTGAGTAACCTATCCTTTGCAATACCCCATGGACCTTAAACCATAAACCTAACTATCTTTTATTCATTAAGAAGTTAAAAGGGGGAGGTTGAATCATCTAAAACCATCTTCACCACTTAGAACATGATGCACTAGGAATAAGTGGGAATCATATGATTCATCATCAACAATGGACAATAATATACAAGAACAAGTAAATAAACACTAAAGCTAAGTTGAATCACATAGGGCAGTTTTGGCACGGATCACAACAATTAAATAATAACAAATGTAAAGACAGAAATACCTCTAATGAAGGTAGATATTACAACTTGAAGAATGCAACCCCAACTAACTCTTAGCAAAAGATCAGCTTTGACGGACCAACGGAACGAAGAGAGCACAAATAAAATATAGAAGAGTTTTTCTGAAAAGATGAGATTTGCGAAATTGGGTCCTTCTCAGATTTGAAAAAGAGGTGCCTATTTATAGGAAAACTAAGGTGATCTATTTTAGGAAATGGAGTAATCGATTAGTTGTTAAAAACAATTGGTATGCATAATCGATTAGGTGCCTTGGATTTCAGATTCAA
Source organism: Astragalus membranaceus (assembly GCA_039519185.1). NCBI lineage: Eukaryota > Viridiplantae > Streptophyta > Magnoliopsida > Fabales > Fabaceae > Astragalus > Astragalus membranaceus. Next base: position 131,505,596 of record CM076848.1, on the reverse strand, counting down.
TAATCGATTGGGTACTTTGGATAATCGATTAGGCACTTTCCAAAAACCATAAGAAACTTTCCAAAATAGGTGATAATCGATTATGGTGTGTAGTTAAAAGGATGGATAATCGATTATGCCTCTGAACACTTTTCAGGAGGATAATCGATTATAGTCTTGTGATAATCGATTATGGTCTTTTCAAATATGTTGATACTTTCCAAATTAGGTGAAATAATCGATTATAGTTATGTTAAAAATATGGCATAATCGATTAGTTGCTTCCTTAGATCTTACTAATCGATTATGTGCTTCAATTACACAAGGAGGTAATCGATTATTGGCTTCACAAAATTCATGGATAATTTCCTTATTTAGATGAGTAATCGATTATGACCTGTAAGGAAAGGAGTGAATAATCGATTATGCTCCTGACTGAAAGGAGTGGAATAATCGATTATTTGCTTGAAGGAAGGATATGATGTAATCGATTGAGTGCCTTCCTAAAAACATGGATAACTTCCTTATTCATCAAGAATATATTATATGCATGATAAAATCGATTTTATACTTTCTAAAAAATTATTTTCATAACACATGTGCTTGTCCTATTTTATCTTGCATGCATGAGGTTTATTGAAAAATATTTTCATGCAAAATTATTTTTATAAATCCTTTTGTGAAAAATGATCAAAATGCCCTTTTTGACCCTAAAACCCTAATTTCCCCAAAAAGTTCATTCTAACCCTAAAAATGATTTCAAAAACTTTGGAGCGGTTTCTAGGACCCAAAATGCAATGCATAATTTATTTTTTTGTGTGGAAAATTAGGGTTTGGACCTAAGCCGGACAAATTTGGGGTATGACAGCTGCCCCTCTTTGTCTGAATTTTAACGAGGAATATGAATTGGCCGAAACATATTCCAAGGCAAAATGAAGATAAAGAATTCAGAAATTATACCGATTTTGTCTACTTGGGGAAACCCAAATTTTCCTCTTTTTCTTTTTCTATTTTTTTTGAATAGATGGGCTTGAGAACAAACGGGGAACGGTTAACACTTGGCGCATTAACCGAGAGAGAAAATGACGGACCACTCGGGATCTGAAGGAGCACTAAGGCTCTGAAGGACCACTCAGGGTCTGAAGGAGCACTAAGGCTCTAAAGGACCACTCAGGGTCTGAAGGAGCACTAAGGCTCTGAAGGACCACCCAGGGTCTGAAGGAGCACTAAGGCTCTGAAGGACCACTCAGGGTCTGGAAGGCTGCCTAGGCCTTAATTGAAGGACCATTGTGGTCTGAAGGAGCGCTACTAGCTATGGTACTAGTAAAATGGTCTGAGGGGGCCTTTGTATTCGAGCGGCCATGATGGGTCAAGATCAGATCCAGAACTGATATGTTGACCATGAAGGACGTCCACTGAGTCTTAGGCTGACACAACTAGTCTGAAGGACCACTCGGGGTCTGAAGGACTTACCCGCAGCTCGAATACGAGGTGAAGTCTGCTTTTGAAGGGACACTTGGGTCCTGAAGGGATTCACGAATCCTGTTGATTGATTGATTGAAATGACCAATGCTGCCGCACTGGGTTGAGGTACCTGCATACGTCAGTTGATGCAAGGAATAGTGCATGGAGTATGGGTGCATATTATGCAGGGGCATGTTATGCAAGGGCATGTTATGCCTGTGCATGTAATGCCATGATTTTGGCGTGATGATGAATGTGGTGGAACATTCCTGAAGTTCTTCTTTTGGTCTGACTGTTTTTTCCTGATCAGCTCTCTTTTTTTTTTTTTTAGAAATTCTTTGAAAAAATTGGGTTGACATAGAACAAGAGTAAATAAAGGATCACCGGGGATCTGAAGGAGCACTGGGCTCTGATGGTCTAATTCGCAGTCGATGCTTGGCGCATTGATTGGAGTTAAACTGAAGGACCGACGAGGTCTGAAGGGCATGCCTAAGCCTGATGGACCAATGGGTCTGATGGAGCGCAAACTAGCAATGGTACTAGTAAAACGGTCTGCTTGGGGGGTGGCCTTTTTCGAGCGGCCATGGGTGGCCTTTTTCGAGCGGCCATGGGTGGCATGGTCAGGTCATTGACTTGATTTGCCAACCTCGAAGGATGTCCACTGTGTTTTTTAGGCGGACACAGCTAGTCTGAAGGACCTGGGGTCAGATGATCCGTCGGTTGCTCGATAACGCGACGTGCGATCTGGATTGAAGGACCATTGATGGTCTGAAGGAGCGCTTGGGCTCTGAAGGACCACTGGGGGTCAGCAAGAGTACTGGGACTCTGAATTGTGATTTGAGACCAGCGCTTGGAGCACTGACTTTGAGGGAACAAACTATTGGGATTGGTACATGGCGTATCTGCCTAGAACATACCTAATGAATGCATTTACCTGAGACGGGAAAAGCTATCTATATTTGGCATGTCTAAAAATGCAATGAATGATGTATGCGTGTAATATAGGTATGTGAAATGGTAGGCATCCGATGGGATGAATGAAGCGGGGCAGATGATGTGAGTTGAAATTGATGGAACATGGAGGTTGACAACCAACATACGTGAATGCAGATAAGATATGAATGTGATTGTGCTGATTAATGATGAATGTAATGGAATGAGCAATTTTTCTCCTTTTGTTTTTTGGCTTTTCTCTTTTTTCCTTTGGTATGAGTGTATGAAATGCAAAGTGTGAATGTGATGCAAATGTAATGCTTTGATGCGAATGCCATGCATGGTAAAAAACTCTTTTTTTTTTTGAATAAATGGATGAATGCGCACAGGTAATGCTTAAATGCAATAGTTGTGGTAGATGCATGCCTTGTTGTTGAAATACAATGTATGGTGCAATGATTTATGATATGGTATAATAGTAATGCATGCAAATGTGTTTTGTTTTGAGATGAGAAATGAGATTTTCGATGCGAGGGGTAGAGAGGTGAGTGCTCTGGAATAATCATTCCTTGGAAAGAGGTTTGAATTCAGACATGGCAATCTCAAGGTTGTTATTCACAGACACTGATGTGGAAAAACTATTTGACCGTATTTGCAGACTCACTTATTTTGCTCTCCTATGATGGTGCCGCATGATGATTGATTTTTAGGTCCACAAAGTTAGCTGAGTGAGTTTCCGACTTCACATTATTAACTTGTGTTCTCTCTCTTTGAAGCATAAACATGTAGAGTAGTGAAAATACGAATGAATGAGTCAGTTGACTTGTTATGACAGATATGACACGTGAGGGGACGAAAGGTAGGTTTTTGCCAAAGTCATGAAAGGTGGAACTGCCCCGATTTAGACTACTGGTGAAGGTGAGTGCATAACTTGCCCCTGTCTAGTGGTGACAACAGCCAGGGTTGTAGAGGAAAAATGAATTGGAAATACCATGACTTTGGAATGAAGGGTGGCAAACAAGAGATTCTGTCTCAACCCACGATGTTTGGTGTGGCCCTAATCTTGACGAGAGCAGGGTTGCCCCGACTCGAGTTTGCAAAAGGCTGTATTTAGCATGGTGGGTCGAGAAATTTCCTTGGTGTGGTCTCATGGATGTGAATACGACGAGGGGATGAGATGGGCGTAGGGCGAATTTCCCCGACTTTAGGTGGAGTGAAGGGTGACGGGATTGCCCCACTTTGGAATGATATTTCAAATGATTGCTTCTAGTGGGGTTGTGAAAGGCGACAGAGTTATGGTGATGGTTATGAACTGAGGGTGATATATGAATGGGGTGGGCAATGAATAAACCTCCCCAAAGTTGAGTGGAGTGAGAGGTGAAGGGAATGCCTGTAACATCCCCTAACTTGCTAATTTAGTTTATTTAAAGTAGCGAAAAAGATTAAAGCGAATCGTGGGCTAAATGGGATTTTTAGCACAAGGGGTTTACTATGAGTTGATTAATTAGCATAAATTATTTAATTATGTGATGTTGGAAAATTAATAAATTATAGTTGTGCATAATTGAAATATTATGTTAAGTTGGTGAGTTATGGGATTAGTGTGGTGTTAGGAGTAATTTAAAAGAATATTAGAGAGTAGGGGTATTTTGGTCCTTTCACCTCATTAAATGAGGCTTCAGCTGACCAAATCACTACCACACACTTCATTTCCCTCACTTTCTGAAAAACAGCAAGAAGTAGGGAGGAGGAGGAGAGAATTCGAGAGAGAGAGAGTGGAGAAGAAAGGGAAGGGGTCCTACCTCCATTGTTCATGCATGTTGAATCTAAAACCACCATTGTTCATCATTCTTCTTCCTCTATACACTGATACCCAGAAATCTCCCATCAACCCTCTTCACCACAAATCACCATTTGTGTACCTTTGAAGCTCCAAGCCCAAAAATGGAGTGTTGATGCTCCAAATAGTTTGCATGTCCTTGTTATAGTCCTATATTCAGTACCAAAGCTCACATCCAAGCAACAAACCTGTTTGAAGCTCATTTGAGTTGCTGAGTTCGAGTCTTAGATCCTTGGGAAGTTCAGGTTCAGTTTTGGAGCGAGTTCGGAGACGGTTCGTGAGGCTATTCGAACGCGTCAGCTGCTAGATTCGTCGTTTGAGTGATTTTCATCACTTCGGGTGAGTTCTATAACTCGCTTAGGGAATGTGTTTGTGTTTCTGAGTCTTATTTTCGAAAACTATGGTTACGCGTTTCTGTTATCGAAAGGAAACTTATTAAAAACCGTTTTCTCAAGAGGATTGTGTTTTAAATCGTAAATTGTTGATTGATTGTTTGGGGGTACTTGATTGAGATTGATACAATATACTGTTTTAATGCGTGTTTAAGTCCGAGTCTCGATCGGAAGGGATATTGGAATCGGAACGGAATGGAAAAACTCATGAAAAGTCTATTTTCTGGAAAACTGATAGAGACGCAAGGATCGTGTGCCTATGAGCACGGGTCGTGCGCCCCCATCTGATGCTACAAGAACTGGATTTTTTAAACACGCACGGATCGTGCGCTTAGTCGCACGGGTCGTGCGTATGTTTCTGAAACTTTCTGCAATTTTGTTCAATAACGCCCGGATCGTGCGCTTAGTCGCACGGGTCGTGCGCTTAGTCGCACGGGTCGTGCGAGTCTTTCTGGAAATCTTTTACATCTTTGTTCAACATCGCATGGGTCGTGCGCCTACACGCACGGGTCGTGTGAGACCTTCTGAATTTCAAATTCAAAGTATCTTTTTATCCATTCCAAATGATTCCAATCATCTTCTAATCCATTCCCCAAGGTCCCCAAACACCGTAAGGATACCAATGTCATGAGATTAAACATGTTTGGTGGAAAACATGTGTATTATGAACGAAATGGAAAACCGCACTTAGAGAACGCGTGAGAACATATGTTAAGGTATAATTATACACGGTACTTGACTGATATTATACACGGTACTTGACTGATATTATATACTGTACGTGACTGAAATGACTAACAGCCCATTGCGGGTACATGGATTGATAATGTATAATAAATACAAGAGGAAAAAGGGTGACGACCCTTAGAGGTTAGCATACTAGGGGAGGGGAAGTCATGAGCCCCAAAACCTAGACTCAAGAATGTTTCCCCCACTAGAAATAGCGGGATGGGTTCACCAAAGTCAAAGAAGTGCCTATAAAATAGGTAGACTGAGGTGTTATGCTAAAAACATGGAACCAAAGATTGTATGCTTCATGTGTTGCTTAGGAGGGCCATGAGCATAAAGGTTACAGGAACTTAATATATTTCCACGTGGTTGCTTTTAGGGCCACGAGTCAAAGCAAAGCATAAATGAACCGCTAGAGTTAGTAAGGGGTCTCGATAGGACTCACTGAGATAATGTTTATCTCACCCTTCATATTTGTGGTTTTTACAGAGAAACAGGGGAAAGCAAAGGCGACGAAGCACGGTTAGCCGGTGCGACTCTTGGAGTCATTGAAGACCGAGTTTCATGTTTTAGACCTTTGTCCCATTTATTGTTTCTATGTTATCGATTGTATAACGATCATGTATCAGTTGTAAATCGTTTCTGCTACTTTATGTTTTGAGTATTGAACACCAGGATTTTGTATAAGTCTTAAGTTTGAAACTTAAGCATTTTTATAAAGTTTATGAGGTTCTGAGAACCATTAGTATGTATTATTAAAAGTTTTAGTTGTGTTCAATATTTCAATAACAGGAAGTCCCTCTGATGTATGCCATTTAGTGCATCTCGATGATTCTATATGTTAGAATTTATCCGGGTGTTACATTATGGTATCAGAGCAGTTCGACCTAGTCGGGCTTAGACAGTTAGGGTGGTTTTGTCCCTCGAGTAATTCTGCTATCTTGCTTCTTGTGATGCTAAGAGACATTGAGACTGATCAACTTAATACTTGGTGTATCATTTGCAGAATTATGGCAGGAGGATCGAGGAATAACCCACCGATTGATCCACATGCTGCATGGATGCAGAATGTGATCGAGAGACAACAGAAGATGATGGAAGATATATTGCAAATGCAGCAGAATGCTCAAGCTCAGCCTCAGCAAGTCCCTGAGCCTCCAGTTGACCCAAGGAGGGTTTTCTCTGAATTTCTGAAAATGAAGCCGTCCGAGTTCAGAGGAGGACCGGATGTCATGGAAGCCCAGCATTGGCTAGATGATATAGAGAAGATTTTCGTAGCTATGCAAGTCACTGATGAGGACAAGCTGAGATTGGCAACACATATGCTGAAGGGCGAAGCTAACAACTGGTGGACTAATGCCAAAGCCATGATGGTAACTACGGATACTCCCCAGACTTGGGAACATTTCAAGCAGGTATTCTTGGAGCAGTTCTTTCCATAAGCCATGAGGTTTGACAAGGAGAATGAATTTCTGACTCTCACTCAAGGAAGCTCAACTGTGGGTCAGTACGCGGCTAAGTTTGAAGAGTTATATCAATTCTTCGGTTTGGCCGGGTATGCTCCCAATGACAAGTGGAAAACCGAAAGGTTCAAGTATGGGCTAAGGGAAGACATTGCTCAGAGTTTGAGTTCTTTTGCTTATACTAACTATGCCGCCATGGTTCAGCAAGCTCACATAGCTGAGAGTGACTTGAAGAGGTTATATGCAAGCAGAAAGGTATTCCATCAGAATAAGAAGAATGTTGGATCTTCCAACAATCACACGGGTCCCGGCACAACTCCAACAAGGGAAAGCAGGCTGAGTCGTCGAACTCCTCAAGGTTCAGTACATGTTCCAATTGTGGAAAGTATCATCAGGGTAAATGCCAGATGGGATCCAACCAGTGTTATTTCTGCAAGAAAGATGGTCATTATGCACGGGACTGCCCAGAGAAGGAGAAGAGTCAAGGAGGTAACCCTGCTGCCACTACAACCCATGGGAGGGTTTACACGTTGGACGCCCAGAAGGTCACACCGTCAGATAATCTACTAAGGGGTATGGGATCTCTTTTTAATAACTCCGTTAGTATTTTATATGATTCAGGTGCGACCCATTGTTTTATATCTCAAGTTTGTGCCGAACGGTTGGGATTGGCTTTAACTCCTTTGCCTCAACCAATCTCCATTAAGACTGCTGCTGACGGTAGTGTTCAGACCCAGGCGATATGTGAAAACTGTCTTCTATCCATTGGAGACAGGAATTTTGTAGTAGACTTCATTTGTTTACCAATGAAGGGCATGGACGTCGTCCTAGGCATGAGTTGGATGACGGCCAACCATGTGACTATAGATTGCTTCCATCGAACTATCGATTTCGCCTCCGAGTCAGTGGAGCTACAACCGCCCAATTCTGAAGCTGTTATTTCTTTCACTTCGGCCAGTAACTATCTGTTCCAAGGCGCAGAAGCTTATGTCATGATGCTGTCTGCATCCACTAAGACAGGTCAGGATTTATCTTCTGTGCAAGTTGTTAATGAATTTCTGGATGTGTTTCCCGATGAAGTTCCTTTGTTTCCTCCGGATCGTGAGGTGGAATTCTCTATAGAGTTGGTTCCGGGCACTAGACCTATTTCTATAGCCCCGTATAGAATGTCACCGCTAGATTTGAGGGAATTGAAAGTCCAACTGGAAGAGCTAATTTCCAAACGGTTCATCCGACCGAGTGCCTCACCATGGGGTGCTCCAGTGTTGCTTGTCAAGAAGAAGGACAGAAGTATGAGATTGTGTATCGATTATCGTCAGTTGAATAAGGTGACTGTCAAGAACAAGTACCCTCTACCGAGGATTGATGATTTGCTAGATCAGTTGAGGGGAGCTTCTGTATTTTCAAAGATTGATTTGAGGTCTGGTTATCATCATATCAGGGTGCGAGCTTTGGACGTCCCGAAGACCGCTTTTCGTAGGAGGTATGGACACTATGAATTCGTAGTGATGCCCTTCGGTTTGACCAATGCTCCAGCCGTATTCATGGATTATATGAATCGGATTTTTAATCCCTATCTGGATCAGTTTGTGGTAGTGTTCATTGATGATATCTTGGTGTTCTCTAAGACAACTGAGGAGCATGTGCAACATCTCCGAATTGTTCTGAACGTACTCCGAGAGAAAAAGTTGTATGCTAAGCCATCCAAATGTGATTTTTGGATGCCCGAAGTTAAGTTTCTGGGCCATGTGATATCTAGGGCAGGTGTTGCAGTGGATCCCAGTAAGATCGAAGCTGTGATAGACTGGGAACAGCCGTCTACAGTTACTGAGGTAAGAAGTTTCTTGGGATTAGCTGGGTATTATCGAAGATTCATTCAAGGATTTTCCCAGCTGGTTCTTCCACTCACGCGGTTAACTCGCAAGGGTCAGCCGTTTGTGTGGGACTCAGACTGTGAAAATTGTTTCGCAAAATTGAAGAATCGTTTGACTTCTGCACCTATCCTGATTCTTCCAGATCCGTCCGTAGGATTCCAAATCTATTGCGACGCCTCTGGTAAGGGTTTGGGATGTGTCCTGATGCAGAATCAACAAGTAGTTGCCTATGCCTCCAGGCAGTTGAAGCCGCATGAAGAGAATTACCCAACTCATGATTTAGAGTTGGCGGCGATTGTGTTTGCCCTAAAGATTTGGAGACATTACCTGTATGGGTCTCGTTTCGAAGTCTTTAGTGACCACAAGAGCCTTAAGTATTTGTTTGACCAAAAGGAGCTGAACAACAGACAGAGGAGATGGGTAGAATTCTTGAAAGATTATGATTTTGAATTGAAGTACCATCCTGGTATGGCTAATGTTGTGGCTGATGCTTTAAGTAGGAAGTCTATCCATACTGCAGAGTTGATGATGCACGAGATGTCCTTGTTGGAATCGTTCAGAGACCTTAATTTGAGAGTGAAGACAAGAAGGAACAGTTTGGTGTTGAGTTACATTCAGATTTCAAGTCCCTTGAGAGATCTAATTCGCTCAGCCCAAGAAGATGATGTAGAGCTGCAAGCACAGAAAAGATTGCCGAGTTACACCGAAGACGGTGATGGTGTAATTCGTTTTGATGGTAGAATCTGTGTGCCAAATGAGGAGAATGTAAAGAGGCAAGTTCTAGAAGAGGCTCATAAGAGTCAGTTCTCAATACATCCTGGGTCCACCAAGATGTATCGAGATTTGAAGCAATTGTACTGGTGGCCGGGTATGAAAGTAGATTTTGCAGAGTTTGTGTCTCGATGCTTGACTTGTCAAAGGGTTAAGGTAGAGCACCAGAAGCCAGGTGGCCAGTTACAGCCGTTGAATGTACCTGAATGGAAATGGGAAAGCATATCTATGGATTTTGTCATGGGATTGCCACGGTCCCAAGCCGGAAAGGATTCTATTTGGGTAGTGGTGGATCGCCTGACCAAGTCCGCTCATTTTATTCCAGTGCGTTCGAATCACAAGGTTGCTAAGTTAGCAGATGAGTATCTCAAGAATATTGTGAAGTTACATGGAATCCCTACAAGTATCATCTGTGATCGAGATCCCAAGTTCACATCTCGATTTTGGAGAGCATTGAATATGGCGTTGGGAACAACGGTGTGTGTTAGCACCGCTTATCATCCACAGACAGACGGGCAGACTGAGAGGACAATCCAGACATTGGAGGATATGTTGAGAGCTTGTGTACTCGATAGTGGAGGCAGATAGGAGGATCATCTTCCATTGGTGGAATTTTCATACAACAACAGTTACCATTCTAGTATCGGAATGGCTCCATATGAAGCATTGTATGGAAGGAAGTGCAGAACACCATTGTGTTGGTGGGATGTAGGTGAGCGGAGAATGTTAGGACCGGAATTGGTCCGTGAGACTACGGAGAAGATCCATCAGATAAGAGAAAGGATGAAAGCCGCGCAGAGTCGACAAAAGAGCTATGCGGATAAAAGAAGAAGGCCGTTAGAATTCGAAGAAGGAGACCATGTCTTTTTGAAACTTCCTCCAACCATCGGGACTGGTATTGCTTTGCGAGCGAAGAAGCTCGGTCCTCGGTATGTCGGACCCTTCCAGATTGTCGAGCGAGTTGGGCCGGTAGCGTGTCGCATTGCATTGCCTCCAGAATTGTCAAGATTACATGATGTGTTTCATGTATCGCAGTTAAGGAAGTATATTCATGATCCAAATCAACCATTAAGTTATGAAGTAATTGACGTCAGACCGGATTTATCTTATCAGCCTACTCCTACCAGGATCATCGAACGTGATGAGAAAACGCTCCGAACGAGATCAATTCCCATTGTCAAGGTGCTGTGGGACGGTGCCTCACCCGACGAAGCAACATGGGAAGTAGAGGAGAACATGCGGGTGAAATATCCCTATCTGTTCGACTGAGGTACGTTTTGTCAATTTTGGGGACAAAATTTTAAAAGTTGGGGTGATTGTAACATCCCCTAACTTGCTAATTTAGTTTATTTAAAGTAGCGAAAAAGATTAAAGCGAATCGTGGGCTAAATGGGATTTTTAGCACAAGGGGTTTACTATGAGTTGATTAATTAGCATAAATTATTTAATTATGTGATGTTGGAAAATTAATAAATTATAGTTGTGCATAATTGAAATATTATGTTAAGTTGGTGAGTTATGGGATTAGTGTGGTGTTAGGAGTAATTTAAAAGAATATTAGAGAGTAGGGGTATTTTGGTCCTTTCACCTCATTAAATGAGGCTTCAGCTGACCAAATCACTACCACACACTTCATTTCCCTCACTTTCTGAAAAACAGCAAGAAGTAGGGAGGAGGAGGAGAGAATTCGAGAGAGAGAGTGGAGAAGAAAGGGAAGGGGTCCTACCTCCATTGTTCATGCATGTTGAATCTAAAACCACCATTGTTCATCATTCTTCTTCCTCTATACACTGATACCCAGAAATCTCCCATCAACCCTCTTCACCACAAATCACCATTTGTGTACCTTTGAAGCTCCAAGCCCAAAAATGGAGTGTTGATGCTCCAAATAGTTTGCATGTCCTTGTTATAGTCCTATATTCAGTACCAAAGCTCACATCCAAGCAACAAACCTATTTGAAGCTCATTTGAGTTGCTGAGTTCGAGTCTTAGATCCTTGGGAAGTTCGGGTTCAGTTTTGGAGCGAGTTCGGAGACGGTTCGTGAGGCTATTCGAACGCGTCAGCTGCTAGATTCGTCGTTTGACTGATTTTCATCACTTCGGGTGAGTTCTATAACTCGCTTAGGGAATGTGTTTGTGTTTCTGAGTCTTATTTTCGAAAACTATGGTTACGCGTTTCTGTTATCGAAAGGAAACTTATTAAAAACCGTTTTCTCAAGAGGATTGTGTTTTAAATCGTAAATTGTGGATTGATTGTTTGGGGGTACTTGAATGAGATTGATACAATATACTGTTTTAATGCGTGTTTAAGTCTGGGTCTCGATCGGAAGGGATTTTGGAATCGGAACGGAATGGAAAAACTCATGAAAAGTCTATTTTCTGGAAAACTGATAGAGACGCACGGATCGTGTGCCTATGAGCACGGGTCGTGCGCCCCCATCTGATGCTACAAGAACTGGATTTTTTAAACACGCACGGATCGTGCGCTTAGTCGCACGGGTCGTGCGTATGTTTCTGAAACTTTCTGCAATTTTGTTCAATAACGCCCGGATCGTGCGCTTAGTCGCACGGGTCGTGCGAATCTTTCTGGAAATCTTTTACATCTTTGTTCAACATCGCACGGGTCGTGCGCCTACACGCACGGGTCGTGTGAGACCTTCTGACTTTCAAATTCAAAGTATCTTTTTATCCATTCCAAATGATTCCAATCATCTTCTAATCCATTCCCCAAGGTCCCCAAACACCGTAAGGATACCAATGTCATGAGATTAAACATGTTTGGTGGAAAACTTGTGTATTATGAACGAAATGGAAAACCGCACTTAGAGAACGCGTGAGAACATATGTTAAGGTATAATTATACACGGTACTTGACTGATCTTACACACGGTACTTGACTGATATTATACACTGTACGTGACTGAAATGACTAACAGCCCATTGCGGGTACATGGATTGATAATGTATAATAAATACAAGAGGAAAAAGGGTGACGACCCTTAGAGGTTAGCATACTAGGGGAGGGGAAGTCATGAGCCCCAAAACCTAGACTCAAGAATGTTTCCCCCACTAGAAATAGCGGGATGGGTTCACCAAAGTCAAAGAAGTGCCTATAAAATAGGTAGACTGAGGTGTTATGCTAAAAACATGGAACAAAAGATTGTATGCTTCATGTGTCGCTTAGGAGGGCCATGAGCATAAAGGTTACAGGAACTTAATATATTTCCACGTGGTTGCTTTTAGGGCCACGAGTCAAAGCAAAGAATAAATGAACCGCTAGAGTTAGTAAGGGGTCTCGATAGGACTCACTGAGATAATGTTTATCTCACCCTTCATATTTGAGGTTTTTACAGAGAAACAGGGGAAAGCAAAGGCGACGAAGCACGGTTAGCCGGTGCGACTCTTGGAGTCATTGAAGACCGAGTTTCATGTTTTAGACCTTTGTCCCATTTATTGTTTCTATGTTATCGATTGTATAACGATCATGTATCAGTTGTAAATCGTTTCCGCTACTTTATGTTTTGAGTATTGAACACCAGGATTTTGTATAAGTCTTAAGTTTGAAACTTAAGCATTTTTAGAAAGTTTATGAGGTTCTGAGAACCATTAGTATGTATTATTAAAAGTTTTAGTTGTGTTCAATATTTCAATAACAGGAAGTCCCTCTGATGTATGCCATTTAGTGCATCTCGATGATTCTATATGTTAGAATTTATCCGGGTGTTACAATGCCCCCTAGTACACACTTTTGGTTCTCTTTAAGAACAACTCAAATGCAATGAAAGTTTTGACTTTTTAGTATGAGGAGGGGCTCCACTTGGTGACCACTAGACCTTGTTTTAATGCAACATGAATGCATCTTGGAGTGCAAGTCCTTCTTATTTTTACCGACTTTCCTTTTTTGATTGTTTGTTTTTTTCATTTGAGCAGCTTTCTTTTTTTTCTGCTTGTTTGTTTTTCTTTTGAGCAGCTTTCTTTTTTCTGTTTGTTTGTTTTTTCTTTTTGAGCAAACACATCATAAATAGATAAACTTATTTGTCCTAAGATTAAAATTTTGAGAAAACAGGAGCAATCGGTCATTGATCAGAATGGATCTTTGGAGTTGTGATGTGGCTAATGGTTAATGATTTATAAAGGGAGGGATAATTGGGCTCAAAGAAGTATTTGATGATTGATGGAACGGATGTTTTTTTTTTTAGTGGTATAATTTGGCCAGGTTAATGGTTTATGAAAGAATGAGTTATTTGACTCAATGAGGTGTTTGAGGTTTTATTGAGATGAGAACCTCTTATGTGCCTCACGGTAAAATGAACCTGTTTCAGGGTTGTACCGTGGTCAAGGGTTTATGGAGGATAGGCCAAAGGAAGTGTTTGAGGGTTTATTTCAGACAAGGATCCCTCATGCGTTTAATGGTATCAGCTCACCATTTCTACTACTTTTGCTTCTTTTTTCAGGATTTTTCCTTTTCAATCCTCTCTTTTTCCACTTTCTTCTTTTTTTTTGGTGAGATTTTTCTTTCTCTTTCTTTTGAGCTAAGTGAGCTGATAAAGGTGATACACAATTTTTGATGTGAGATTGATCCTTGTCTAGGGTGATTGAGATTTTTGGCTTAAGGTGTTTTTGGATATGGAATGATGGCCAAACTTCATTTCAAAATCATGATTGCTTGTTTTCTCAAAAATTAACCCAAGGACAATAATTTATTTACTTTCATACATTTGCTCTTTTTTCTTTATTTCTTTTCATGCTCTAATTTTTGCTTAGGCCGCTCTTACGAGTTTTCTACCTAACGAGCTTTTTGATTTTTTTTTTACTTTTTTAAAAAAGACTTGCACCAAAGGAATACAATGTTAACAAGATATCTAGTGACGACAAATTTGCCCCAGTATGGAGGACCAAGAGTGGTATTTCATTAGGGGAACCAACCAAAAAGCCAACTATGCACTAATCTGGGGGATATGTACTTTATGGGTGGTCAGGGTGGGATTAGACTTGGGCGAGGGATGATGACAATGTAGGGACGCTAACTGACTCAAACAAAAATAAAGACACACGTCACACAGAAGTTACTACACGAATGCTTCGCAGAGAGTTAACATTAGTTAAAACGTGAAAGAAACATTTTTGTGGACCATTTCGGTCATTCATCATGGGGTGGGTGAGATGCAATGCTTTGTTGAAAAATGTGAACAAACTGCTGTTTTGAAAAACCGAGTGCCTTGAAACACCTTGAGTTTGCAACTAAGTAAGACTAAACTTTTCCAAAGATGAATAAAAAGAACGTCTCACCTCTCATCACAATTTTTTTTTTTTAGAATTATTATTGTTTCTCTAGAATTATGCTCATTTTTTTATGCATGAAGTAAATATGCAAATGAATGAGAATGCAAAATGGATAAATACGCATGGAATGAGAATGCGAATGAAATGAGAATGCAAATGAATAAATGTGAATGAAATGAGAATGCGAATGGATGAATGTGGATTTATCGTGTCGGGGAATTATAAGCTTTTCATTTGAAGAGTACAGTACAAAATTTGATTTTGACTTTAGCATGCATGGCTTCTCTCCAAAATAAAGCTTTTAACTCTCTCGTGGTCATAAAAATTCATGCAACATGAGATATTTATTTGATTATTTCTGTAATGCAAAGAAAAAATGCATGTAGTATGTTTTCTAGAGACTTGTGGAAAATAACAATTTTTGATTTTTCTTGATTTTTTGATTTTTTGATTTTTTTTGATAAAAGACGGTATGCACTAATACTTGTTTGAATGCAAGTGCAATGCAACATGTATGATTTCCTGTTTATCTTGGTGCCGAGAATCACGGCGTACTACGTCTTGCCATAGGTTTAACGGTGGATTTTGATTATTTTTTATTTGAAACACAACAAGGTTAGAATCAATAAGCGAAACAAAGCACATTCCATGGATTAAAACTTAAACAAATACCTCGGAGTGTACGTTGTTTCACTTTTGATTCCACACCGTGCCTATGACAAGATATTACTTTGTGACTCCACACCATGCAATGATGCGTGCATGAGTTGCAGAAACTTATGTTTTATGTTATGCGGGGATGTATGCAAATGATGTAATGATGCAATGATGCCTTTTTTGTGTTTTTGCATGGAGTGGTATTTTGAATTTGCAACCTATATGCCACCTCACATAGGCATTTATTGAAAAGGGAAAAGCATATCCTTTAAATTTTTTTTGAAAATTTTGAGGGCAAAAATTTGACTAAACTGAATGCGACAATGCAGCACACAATTTGGAACGCCCTTGTGACTTAAAAGGGAAGAAACCTATGATCTAAGGCATTTTAGGGGTGATCTTTCCATGTAGCCCTATTCGCACCCTCACAAAGGTCATCAGAGCCACAGTCTCTTTCACGAAATTCCTCGTAAATGCAGCAAACTGCTAGGAACAAGGCATCATGAAAGAGCACAACTCTGATTGAAACTTTCGCAAGTAGCCTAACGGACAAAGGTCCTGATGGGCTCTCGCTACTTGAATCCACTCATCCTAAGATACTCTCACAGACCTGGGTTATGGTCTTTCTCTCAAAGCATATCATCTCAAGGTACAAGTGTGTGTGTGCGAAGGGCATTTCCTCAAAACTACCCCACCTGCAAATGAAAATCCAGACAGTCCAGACAATAGCATCTCGTCTATCCTAGGGTTCAATATCATTCAAATACAGCTAGCCTAGGGTGCCAACAACAAACACATTACTTACTTCAGAAAGGGAGCTGAGAAGAAGGGACATGATAGAATTGGGGATAAATGCATGAGCTTACCTTGAAGAAAAGGAGCAAAGAAAGAAGGGAACATGGGGGTTGGAAGAATGCATGAGCATAAGCATATAAAAAGAAAAGGATTAAAAGAAGAGATAGGGAACAACAAAAAAGACAAACGCATATGCCTACAATCAATGATAAGAAAGAAAGGCAAACCAGGTATTAATCAAATCAACAATACACTAAACCACACATTTTAATTAGTTAGGCTTGACCCTCGTCTTTTAAAAAAAGTTCCCCAGCGGAGTCGCCAGCTGTTGCACCCCGAAAAATCCCGGTTTGGGTTTCTCAATGTACAACGTGGAAAATTTTTGGAGCCGCCACCAATATTTTAATTTTAAGACCAAAACATTGAAAAAAAGTCTTTTGGACAAGGCGGATGGTCTTTTGAAAACTAGAGATATAGGTTCGGGGGTCGATTACGTGCGAGGAAGGTGTTAGCACCGCGCACGTCCTTTCTACCGAAAGGGAACCTCTAATTAAATGTGTGGTTTTAACATTTGATTTGAAGAATATCTAGGTTTGCCTATTTATTTGAAGAATGAATGGGAAAACTTAACAAAAATTTTATTTTTGGCGAGAAAGGGGAAAAAAGGGGTTTTTAGAAAAAGTTCTTGACGGGACATGGCCCGCTCCTACGTATCTCCCGGTGCGATGGAGAATTCAAAGCTACGTAGTTCTTGGTTGTCTTTTTGAAAAGTTTTTGTTTTTTTATCTTTTTTGGTGAGTTTTTTGAAATAGGACGAGGATTAGTGAATGATTAAACTAGCAGAGGCTATGATGAATCACTACTAAATACTCAAAAAAAAGAGAGTTGTACCGCTAGTCAAACGAACAAAGGTTCTGATGGACTAATGATAACAACTCGTTTTTATTATCTTTTTTGAAAGTGATTTTCGAAAGAGATTGATTTGCACGATGATCAAACTAACAAAGGTTATGATGGATCATCGTTTATTATTCTTATGAGAAAAGGACATTGCCACTAATAGCTAAACGAACAAAGGCTCTGATGAGCTACTAGCAACAATGGGTTTGGAAATGATTCTTTTTGTTTGTTTTATGAAAATGATTTGTTTATGGTTGCGAAAAGGATTTTTATTCGTTGCGCTTGACGAGACGTGACTCGCTCCTACGTATCCCAAATGGGAATCAAAGCGACGTAGTTCTAATGAAAATGTTTTTGAAAGGGTTTGAAAGGGGAAGAGTTTTCATAACGATCAAGCAAGTAAAAGCTTTGAGTGATCATTAATAATAACCCTTGATGGCATTCATGACAATCAAACAAGCCAAGGCTTTGAGTGATAGTCACTAATAACTCGCATTAATTGGAAAAGAGTTTGAAAGATTTTTTGGAAAAAAGGGTGAAGGTACTATCAATGATTGATTACAAAAGTTCAAGCACATTCAATAATCACGAAATCATGCATATGTTGAACATTTAATCAAGACTAAACATGCCAACATGATCAAAAGACCCACTTATCAGGGATGCGAGGTAAAGTTCTCAAAGCCAGTGTGTGTGTGTAGGAGGGAGTGTATTTACCCTAATGACTTTATGCTACAACATGCATGTAGACTTACGTCTCCATTAGGAGGTCATACACATGGATGGAATGTCATATTGAATTTTAAAATGCATCAAAAACAAGCAAGCAATTGATCATAGGCATAAAATGATCTTAATTAAACTAAGGAACATATGAGCAATGATTTCTCAATAACATGAACAAAAAGGGGGAAATTGCATCAAGGCTAAGGTAAGCCTATCCTTTGCATTTATGAATAAGTGCCCAAAGGCTAATAACACAATCAAAGAGGAGGGAGCATCAAGGTTTTGAGTAACCTATCCTTTGCAATACCCCATGGACCTTAAACCATAAACCTAACTATCTTTTATTCATTAAGAAGTTAAAAGGGGGAGGTTGAATCATCTAAAACCATCTTCACCACTTAGAACATGATGCACTAGGCATAAGTGGAAATCATATGATTCATCATCAACAATGGACAATAATATACAAGAACAAGTAAATAAACACTAAAGCTAAGTTGAATCACATAGGGCAGTTTTGGCACGGATCACAACAATTAAATAATAACAAATGTAAAGACAGAAATACCTCTAATGAAGGCAGATATTACAACTTGAAGAATGCAACCCCAACTAACTCTTAGCAAAAGATCAGCTCTGACGGACCAACAGAACGAAGAGAGCACAAATAAAATATAGAAGAGTTTTTCTGAAAAGATGAGATTTGCGAAATTGGGTCCTTCTCAGATTTGAAAAAGAGGTGCCTATTTATGGTGTGTGGTTAAAAGGATGGATAATCGATTTTGCCTCTGAACACTTTTCAGGAGGATAGTCTTGTGATAATCGATTATGGTCTTTTCAAATATGTTGATACTTTCCAAATTAGGTGAAATAATCGATTATAGTTATGTTAAAAATATGGCATAATCGATTAGTTGCTTCCTTGGATCTTACTAATCGATTATGTGCTTCAATTACACAAGGAGGCAATCGATTATTGGCTTCACAAAATTCATGGATAATTTCCTTATTTAGATGAGTAATCGATTATGACCTGTAAGGAAAGGAATAATCGATTATTTGCTTGAAGGAAGGATATGATGTAATCGATTGAGTGCCTTCCTAAAAACATGGATAACTTCCTTATTCATCAAGAATATATTATATGCATGATAAAATCGATTTTATACTTTCTAAAAAATTATTTTCATAACACATGTGCTTGTCCTAGTTTATCTTGCATGCATGAGGGTTATTGAAAAATATTTTCATGCAAAATTATTTTTATAAATCCTTTTGTGAAAAATGATCAAAATGCCCTTTTTGACCCTAAAACCCTAATTTCCCCAAAAAGTGCATTCTAACCCTAAAAATGATTTCAAAAACTTTGGAGCGGTTTCTAGGACCCAAAATGCAATGCATAACTTATTTTTTTGTGTGGAAAATTAGGGTTTGGACCTAAGCCGGACAAATTTGGGGTATGACAAGAAGCAAGTGAATGGAAGAAACTATATGCCAAGTCATGGAGGAATGAGAAAATGGTTAGAGATGCGCTAGCTAAGTCAAAAGAGGAATTCCAAGTGATGAAGTTTGAATTGGAGAACCAAGTGAAAAGCATCAGACAAGATAGAGAGTCTATCATAGGGATCTTGAAAGAGTATCAACAAGCTTTAGGCTTTGAACAAGGAAGGTCGGAAGAATTGAAGAGGAATCTCCGATGCCTAAGGGAATCTTATGGGCAAGTGCAAGCAGAAAGCCAGTATTGGGAGAAACGTTTCATGACATTAATTGGCAGAATAGACGACCAAGCAGGACTAAGGGATGAGATTCAGCTTTGGAGGAGCAAATTTTCAAAGCTAGCAGGACTAGCTAACCAAGCTGTGAGGGATGTTCCCAAGAAGTTAAGAAGAGCTGAAGCAGAGATGAACCCTTTCAACACTCCGACCAAGGTGTGTGAGTTTGTCGAGTACTGCAAGATTCTGACAAAAGAACTCATGGAGAAGTCCAAGGGGGCAGCCGAAAGCAAGAAGAGAAAAAGGAAGGAGAAATTGAAAGCTATATGCCTTTGAAGTTCACTTTAGAGAATTGTAATAATCCTTAGAAAATTGTAAATTTTCTCTAAAAAATTGTAATTTTCTTTGGGATATTGTACTTTGCTTTTCTTTCGAGTTTGAAGTTGTAGTACTCTTTCCTTTTGAATAAAGTGTGTTTGTTTTGTCTATTGCTTCCAACCTCGTTGCAACCAAAATTAAAAAAGAGAAGTGTTAGAGCTTTAATCTTACACGCCTATGACAAGGCGAGTTGCACTGCGATTCCTGGCACCAAAACAAACATAAAATCATACATATTGCATTGCATTTGCATTCATTTATGTGATTCTCGCGCTCATGAATTGTGTTCCATCAAGAGAAAAAGGCAAGCTGGTTCGCCAACATCGATACCTGACTCGTCTGCAAGCAAGGCTCATGGCAACTAACCAGAATGACCTGGACTGTCCTGTTATTGAAGACTTAGACAGTGGTGAATCGGACCATGGTAACCCAACTGCTGAGGTTCCCAATCCAGAGCAATTGGCTCAGGAGAATCGGGAATTGAGAACGAAAATTGGGGCAATGGAAACACAGATGACTGAAATGATGGGGATACTACAAGCTTTGAGGAACGGAACTGCAACTGAAAATCCCGCCGTCACTACCGAAGTTGCTGTCGTTCTCCCTCCTCCGAGTCTTGAGACTGTCACGTTTGCTCATACTTCAGGGACAAACAACCAGAGCCAACCAGCCATGCATAGGATGCCTTGGGGACTCCCACCCGGATACACACCTCCAGGAGCCGAGGCTAATGCAGGAAGTAATCCCCCTAGGGTTACAGAGCAAGTCCAACCCATCTCAGCCGCAAACAGTGGAGGAACGGGAACGCCTCAGGTCCAAATTCAGATTCCTATTCCGCCGGGAACTCCGTTTGGCTTTCATTCACCAGCAACGGTCCATCCCCAAGTTCAGGGACCAATTCCTGGGAATACCACTCACTCACGTGACCCACACGTGAACCCAGCCGTAGTGTCGATGAGTAATACTCACTGCGGTGTGAATGGTTTTCCTCAGAACTATCCTACGGAAACTCCTCAAGCTAGAGACAGGTATCATATGTTAGAAGAGCGCTTAAGAATGATTGAAGGGTCGAGCTCTAGAGCCAGAGAAGCTCGTGATCTGTGTCTCATCCCTGATGTGGTTTTACCTCCTAAATTCAAAGTGCCTGACTTTGACAAGTACCGAGGCGTGACTTGCCCTAAAAGCCATCCGACCATGTGCTGTAGAAAAATGGCCACATTCTCATGATGACAAGTTGTTGATCCATTATTTCCAAGAGAGCCTTGCTGGGGCATCTCTCAACTGGTAAATGCAGCTAGAACCGTCCCATATCCATTGTTGGAAGGACTTGGCTGATGCCTTCCTCAGACAGTACCAGTACAATACGGATATGGCGCCTGACAGATCACGGTTACAGAGCATGGCAAAAAGCGATAATGAGTCATTTAAGGAGTATGCCCAGCGGTGGAGGGCTTTGGCTGCACAGGTGACACCCCCTTTGTTGGAGAAAGAACTGGTCTTCATGTTCATGGAAACCCTGCCACCGTTATACTATGATCGGTTGATCGGCAGCGTATCTTCCAACTTCTCAGACATGGTAATCATCGGTGAAAGACTAGAAAATGGACTGTGAAGCGGCAAGATTGCCCATGGTTCCACAGGTACAACCACCCACAAGAAGCCATTCTCCGGATTTTCGAAGAAGAAAGAAGGAGAGACCAACACCATCACCATAAGCCCACCTTATCAACCACAAAATATCCCTGTCCCCACTCAAACACAACCAACCCGTCCTCCACAAAGTAACTACCACAAAAACTACCAAGACAAAAAACAGACCACCTTTGACCCCATCCCCATGTCCTATACTGACCTTTTCAGCTATCGTCCCACAAACAAGCTCATCAATACCAGACCCATGAAACCAGTCCAGCCACCCTACTTTCGAGGCTACAATCCCAATGTTACCTGTGCATTTCATGAAGGGGCAGTTGGACACGCTGTTGAGGACTGCAAGGCCTTTAAAATTGTAGTGCAAGATCTGATTGATACCAAAGGGATAACCTTCAAACAAGAAAGCCCAAGCATCACAACTAATCCGCTGCCTGGTCAAGAGAAACCTGCAACCAATGCCATCCATGATATGGGGGGCCAATCCTTAATCAGAACTGTGGAGTGTATCCAGACACCCTTAGAGGTTATTCATGCAGAGCTCTGCAAGTTCGGGGTCATCAAGAGAGATTGTACTCAAAAAGAAGTCTGTGTTGATGTTAATTGTGCTGGGGCATGTGAGGCCTTCAAGACAGTTTTGCAGGACCTATTGGATCATCATATAATCCAAATGGGTGTGCAAGAGAAAGAGGAGGATGTGCTGACTTTCCAATCAGATAAGAATAGAAATATTCAGAAACCTATTGAGGTCTCGTATAGCCGAAAGCCGATCGTGGAGAGACCTAAGACCATTGTGATTCCTGTCCCAGCTCCTTATCAAAAGAACAGTGCTGTTCCATGGAGCTATGGGGTGTCAGTTCCAATTCAGAAGCCTCAAGTTGTTCCCGATGTCACAAACATTGCGGGAAGCAGTGGAGTCACTAGAAGCGGACGTGTTTATGTCCCCGAAGTCCTGAAAGAAGGTCCCTCAAAGGAAGATGAGGAAAGGATTCGCAAAGGTAAGGGTATAATACAAGAGCCCAAGGAAAGTAGGAAGGTGTCAGAGCAAGAAGCCATAGAATGTTTGAAGATCATGCGGCAGAGTGATTACAAAGTGGTGGACCACCTGCACCACACTCCTGCAAAGATCTCTATCATTTTCCTACTGCTCAATTCTGAGGCCCACCGTGCAGCTCTAATGAAAGTATTAAATGAAGCCCATGTAGCCCAGAACATCACTGTTGACCAGCTCGATGGCATCGTAGGGAATATTGTTGCATCCAATTATATTACCTTTACTGATGATGAGCTCACCCTTGAGGGGAAGGGGCATAATCAGGCACTTCACATTTTAGTTAGATGTGGTGAATATACACTCTCTCGGGTCCTCATCGACAATGGATCCTCTTTGAATGTCATGCCCAAATCTACTATGAGCAGACTAGATTTAAACTGTTCGTATATGAAGCCTAGCTCAACACTAGTTAGGGCATTTGACGGATCCAAGAAGGAGGTTATGGGAGAAATGAAGTTCCAGATGCAGATAGGGCCAGAAGTATTTTATGTGAATTTTCAGATCATGGACATTGCATCATCCTACAGCTGTCTCCTGGGGAGACCCTGGATTCATGCTGCCGGCGCTGTTCCTTCATCCCTCCATCAAAGGCTTAAGTTTGTAGTCGACGACAAGATGATAGTCGTTTTTGGAGAAGAAGAGTTCACAAATAGCAAGCCCCATCCTTCTCAATACATTGAGGCTGCAGAGGAGTCACTTGAATCTGCCTTTCAGTCGCTGGAAATTGCAAATGCTGCTTTCGTAAGGGAAGAAGCCCCATTGCCTGCACCAAAGATATCTAACGCTGCTATCATGGTAGCCAAGGTCATGTTGAAAAATGGTTACCAGATTGGAAAAGGGTTGGGAAAGTCCGAGCAGGGAATTCTGGCGCCGGTTCAGCTGCGAGAGTACAAGGATAGGCGTGGGTTAGGATATTGGCCCACTCAAGTTGATAAGAAGAGAATGGCTGAGGAAAAGCGAGAAAGAAGGCTAGCTAAGCTTCAGGGGCTGGAACCAAGCTTGAAGAAGGTTCCTATCTATGATCTCTCCCAGAGCTTCAGGAGCGCGAGTATGCTGGACCCCAATCAGGTGGCCGTCATTGAGGAAGAATCAGTTATGGAAGGCAAAGGTGTGGACTTGGTGCGTCGCAGTGCTGCAGATGAAGAGCTTGATAATTGGAAGATCATTGATTTCCCTGTTATTTTCATTCCAAAGTAATGATTTTGCAATGCAAATTCTTTGGCTCTGCCCAAGGCCTTAGAATATTTCATAAGGGCATGCATGTTTTTTCCTTTGAATATCATCTATCAATAAAATGTTGTTTCGGACTCTCAAATGAATAAAATTGCTTTTCATTATCATGTGTCTTCATCTTGTGTTTCTATTTTCCTTGTTCATTTCTTTCTATTCCCGCAAATGCAGCTCTAAAATGAATATCTTTGAAAATAATGATGCCAACGGTTCATATGTTAATTTTGATCACCCCGTTAATCAAGCTGAGGAGGATGTTGAGGATGACTGGGAAACTCCTCCAGAATTGATGAGAATGGTTGAACAAGAGGAAAAGGTTATTCAGGCGCATGGGGAATCTGTTGAGATAATTAACCTAGGCACAGAGGACAGTAAGAAGGAAGTAAAGGTGGGTACTTCAATAAAGGAAAGTGAGCGCAAGAAGCTAATCGAACTCCTGCATGACTATGTTGATGTCTTCGCATGGACTTATCAGGATATGCCAGGGTTAGATACTGACATAGTGGTGCATAAGTTGCTGGTCAAGCCAGAATGTCCTCCGGTAAAGTAGAAACTGAGAAGAATGAAGCCATAAATGTCCTTAAAGATCAGAGATGAGGTGAAAAAGCAGTTTGACGCCGGGTTCCTAGCGGTAGCCAAGTATCCGCAATGGGTTGCTAACATCGTGCCGGTTCCGAAAAAGAACGGGAAAGTTAGAATGTGCGTTGATTACAGAGATCTGAATCGTGCTAGTCCCAAAGATGATTTTCCCCTGCCCCATATTGATGTCTTAGTGGATAGTACGGCGCAGCATAAACTGTTCTCCTTCATGGATGGGTATTCAGGGTATAACCAGATCAAGATGGCTCTTGAGGATATGGAGAAGACAACTTTCACAACTCTTTGGGGAACATTCTGTTACAGAGTCATGCCATTCGGGTTGAAGAACGCCGGTGCTACCTATCAAAGGGCTTTGGTCACATTATTTCACGACATGATGCACAAAGAAATAGAGGTCTACGTGGACGATATGATCGCAAAGTCTAAAACTGATGAGGAACACATTGTCAATTTGCAAAAGCTCTTCGAGCGGTTGAGAAAATTCAAGCTCAGATTAAATCCTGCCAAGTGTACCTTTGGCGTGCGATCAGGAAAGTTGTTGGAATTCATCGTCAGCCAAAAGGGGATAGAAATCGATCCAGACAAGGTGCGTGCGATTCTTGAGATGCTAGTTCCTAAAACAGAAAAAGAGATCCGGGGTTTCCTTGGAAGACTGGACTACATCTCTAGGTTCATATTCCAATTGACTGCCACTTGTGAACCAATCTTCAAACTATTGTGCAAGAATCAAGAGACCAAATGGAATGATGATTGTCAAGAAGCATTTCAAAAGATCAAGAAATATCTTCATAATCCACCTATCTTGATGCCTCCTGTACCCTGCAGACCTCTGATCCTGTACCTAACCGTGCTTGACAGCTCAATGGGTTGTGTGTTAGGGCAACATGATGAATCTGGGAAGAAAGAGCATGCCATTTACTATTTGAGCAAGAAATTCACTAACTGTGAAACAAGGTACTCGCTGCTAGAAAAGACTTGTTGTGCTTTAGCTTAGGCTGCTCATCGTTTGAGGCAGTACATGCTAAGTCACGCTACTTGGTTGGTATCTAAAATGGATCCTATCAAGTACATCTTCGAGAAGCCCGCACTTACAGGGAGACTTGCCCGTTCGTAAAGAGAGATCTGGTTTGTCGCTATGGGCTTCCAGACAAGATTATCATAGATAATGACAGCAATCTGAACAGTAAGATGATGAAAGAGTTATGCGAGGACTTCAAAATCCAACATCATAATTCTTCTCCATACCGTCCCAAGATGAATGGGGCAGTCGAAGCAGCCACTAAGAATATCAAGAGGATCGTGCAAAAGATGGTAGTAACCTACAAAGATTGGCATGAGATGCTTCCTTTCGCTTTGCATGGGTATCGTACCTCAGTGCGTACTTCAACCGGGGCAACCCCTTTCTCTTTGGTGTATGGGTCGGAAGCAGTCCTCCCTATTGAAGTTGAGATACCCTCCCTACGGGTGCTGATGGAAACCAAGTTGGAAGAAGCAGAATGGGTCCAGGCTCGTCTGGATCAGCTGAATCTCAATGAGGAGTAAAGAATTGCTGCCCTGTGTCATAGCCAGTTGTATCAACAAAGGATGAAGACAGCTTTCGACAAGAAGGTTCGTCCCCGAGAATTCAGCGAAGGAGACCTTGTGCTCAAGAAGATCCTGCCTATTCAGAGTGACCCCGGTGGGAAATGGACTCCTAGCTATGATGGACCATATGTGGTAAAGAAAGCCTTTTCTGTAGGAGCATTGATACTCACCAACATGGATGGTGAAGAACTCAGAAACCCAGTCAATTCAGATTCAGTCAAGAAATATTACGCCTGAGAAAAATAAAAGAAAAAAGAGAAAGATAAGCCAAGCAAGAATTAGCTCGCTAGGTTGAAAACCCGAAAGGGCGGCCTAGGCAAAAAGAGCGACCCGGTGGACTGAAAACTCGCAAAGAGCGGTCCAAGCAAAAATTAGGGTCAGAAAGGTTGGACTTAAAAAAGTAAAAGAGGCAAGCAGCGCCTCCAAAAGCTTGGATAAAAGGGTGATCAAGGATATAAGTATGGGTGATTGGCATCAACACTCCAAAAACAAAGAGCGCTCATAAGATCTGTTGCGTCCATTTTTCTTGTTTTTTTTAGTTTCAAAAAATTCTCAATGTACTCTTTTCAGTCGGCGCGACCTTTTGCGCGTTCGGTTTCCATATGAATAAAAAGTCCAAATTTTCCACTCCGTCTGCTTATTGTTTTATCATTGCTTCCTTTTCATTTGTGCTTTAAAATGATGTTTTATGGTAGATGATAAATGAATTATGAAAATGTGCATAAATCAGAGCATTAAAATCATTGCGAAACTTTTGAAAATCATGAGAAAAGAAATGATCTCTCAATCAGGTAAATTCACAAGAATCAAACAAAAGCACTGATCGCGTCAAAACAATTCTCAAAAGGCTGAAGCATGACCCTCGCACCATTATGGACGACCATCGTGCCTCATAACGCAAGTCCTACGATTTGGTCGAAACGAAAAAAAATAGCAAAAGAGCAATAAAACAAATAAAATTCATGCATTGCATTCATCAAACATAGACAAAAAAATTCATGCAAGCAAAAAGAAACTCCTGCATCACATCACATTCATCCCATCAAAAAGTAATCATGGCATTTGCATTGCATGCATATGTTCATCTCACTTGCAGGTACAAGGACGGATAAGTACTTCGATGTTAATCCTCGCACTCAGTTCCCAGAAAATGCCCTCTTAGTTCGGAGTTCAAATGCTTTTCAGTTCGGCGTTCAAGCGTGCATTGCAGTTTGGAGTTCAAATCGCTCTTATCAGAGTTCAGTGCTCCCTTCTGTTCATGGTCTCACATCGTGAACGAGCAACGCGATGGACCGCAGCCCCATGTGAGATTCAACGGAATAGTTGTATCAGCCTAAGATACAGTGGACGCCGTGCATTGATCAGTATATCCGTTCCGGAGCTGATAACGATCCCCCCGGTCGCTCGAATGACCAGAGATTCTCAGGATGCGTGCTCCTCAAAGCCACGTGCAAACTCGGATTCGCAAGGGTTCGTTTACAGGTTTTAGGCAGCCTGGCATTTTACCGCTTTCTTTGTCGCTTTCTTCATTTAGCGCTTTCCTTGCCTTTCGCAGTTAGCGTGCATGTTGTTAACCATTTCGTTTAATGTTTCCTCATCAACACTCCAAGTGTTGATTCAAAAGAAAAAAAAAAGAGAAAAGAAAAAGGAGAAAAGAGAAAAAAGAAGAAACAGAAAAAGAAAATCCGGGTTTCTCCAAGTAGACAAAATTGGTATAATTTCTGAATTCTTTATTCCTATTTTATCTTCGAAATATGTCTCGACCAATTCATATTTCTTGGTAAAATCCAAATAAGTGGGGCAGCTGTCATACCCTAATTTTGTCCGCCCAAGTCAAAACCTTTTTTTTCAAACAAAAATGGAAACAATAAGGGTAATTCATAATTTGTGTAGCTTAATGGACTTTCGCATTTATGTGTATTTGTCCCCTATCTCGCATTTTTATTTGAATTACGCGCACGCGCCAGTCGTAACTGCGTGAGCTTCCCATTTACCCTTGCCATTTGGCATGCATTTTAATCTTCAAAAAGGCCATTTATTGATCGTTATTAATTTTTGGCACCAAAAAAAAACATTTTTAATAATTTTTGAGAATTTTAGGGAATAAAATAGTGCATGTTTCAATATCTGTGGCACAAGAAAGCTGAAAAAGGACCATTAAATATTCCCCGATTATTAAATGACAACTTTTATTGTCATGAATAATTAGAGGGATATTTTTATGGTGCCCAAAAATATGTGACACATTTTCAATAGGTGCACTATCATTTGCATGCCCAAAAATTCAAAATTCAAATAGAAAGTACAAAGTCTCCTCAATAAGACAAAAGACCAAAAAGGAGAAGCAATTTTCCCTTCATATTTTTTTTTAGGTTCGAATTCCCTCTCTCTCTCTCTCTCCACAATTTCTTCCACACTCTTCTATTGTACAATTATTCCTTAAGAATATTCTTGTACTATCCTTAATCCTACCCATTTCATACACATCCCTAATTCCCACACACTCTCATGTAGATTCATACCCTTTTTTGTAAATGACACCATCCTCCACACTCACTCCTTCATGAAATTGCAAACTTACTTAAAATAGAACATCCCATTCCTATTCTACCCTTAACCCTAATTTCACCCAAGACCATATATGAGCCTACTCTCCCAAAATACAAAAAGACAAGTTCATTTTTTGCAAAAACCTCTCCTTCCTCCTCTCCATAGCCGAATTCCCTCTCTCTCCCTCACCTCATCTTTTTCAATTTCTTCACTCAATCATCCATAAAAACACCTTTCCTACACTAAATCTTCCATCCTTCTTGCATTCTTCTCAAAGATTCACCTTCAAATTCAAGGATCAAGTTCAAAGTTGAAGATTGAAGAGTAGATTAAAGGGGTTTTGCATTCATTCATCTCATTTCCTTCCTTATTCTAGCTTGGAGTTGAGGTATACTTTGAAACCTAGCATCATCTTCCAATTTTAGCATCAAAGATGTAAATCATCACTTCATTTTGGCATCCCATTGCATTTTAATGTCATAATGTTAGCATAGTTGTTGTTGTTGAGTGAGAGATGTATTTCAAGTATCTTGACAAACACTTTGGGAGGCTTGGGTGCTTGGAATGCTTCTCTCCTTTAGAATAAATTGTGTGTTGTTGTTATTTCACTCATTTCTTGTTGTTTTCATGAATAAAATGATGATTTGAAGCTTATTTCATTTCGCATATTAGAGGAAAATTAGGGTTTGTGTGATTGTTATGCATTTCTTTGCTTGATCATGTGAATCCTTGCCAAAAGTTTAATCTATGTTGTTCTCTTGCATTATCTTGTGTTTCCATGAATAAAATGAGATTTAGGGTTTATGTTAGTTTCGCATGTTTCAAAGAAATTAGGGTTTATGAGATTTTTGATGAGTTGGTTGTCTAGTCTTGCAATTACTTGTTGTTCTCATGAATTTGCTTTCAAATCATGCCCTATGTTGATGATTGGCAAGAGGACTCTCACTTGTGCTTTGATGCACACTTTAAGTGTTGAGGATTGCCTAAGAGGATTCAATTTCTTTTGTGATTCCTAGTGAACAAGAATGCAAATTTAGGTTTCCTTTCCTTACCAATTGCTTTGATTACCACAAACAACTTATATATCATTTTGAAATGCTTTTGGTCTTGCAAATAAGTAATTGTTTTGAAACAATTTTTGGTTTTGTGTTGACGATTTGGTAAGAGGATTTGACACCTATGCACTTGTGCATATCCCAAGTGTCAAAGATTACCTAAAGGGATTCAACACCCTAATTGCCTAAACTTGTCAATTTAGTCTTAAGACTTGCCTATGATCTTGCATGAGGCAAAAGCCCCTTTTAATTTATTCCTTCCATGTGGTTGATTGAATAAATGTATTAGACAATGATGACATCAAAAGGATACCACATGGGTGCTTATGTCTAATGTTGATGTGAAATCCTTAGGGTTTTGCAAGTGATTCATTAGAAGTTTGATATCACTTGTACTTTGAAATGCCTTTGCCTATTCACATATTGTGTCATAAATGCCTAGTTAGGTTCATCCCATTGCCTAGTATCTTCAATAAGATGTGCAACTTAGGTTCATTTTCTTGCCTATTCATGCATTTTTGCCAAAATGTTCAACTTGGGTTCATTCCTTGCCTATCTATGTATCGTGTCATAATGTGTGTAGTCTAGGTCCACTTTCAATCAAAAGCTTTTCCAAGCATCAAAATCATTCCCTAAACAAGAATCAATCCAATTGCGAAAACTCTTCAAAATCAAACTTTGTTAGTAGTCTTGCGAAGCCTTTGCTTGCATGATTATAGTGGCAATCACTTGGAGCCTTTGCTCAAGTGATCATCATGAATGCCTAATTTTCCTAAAGATTTTCACTAAATCAAAAACCTTGTTAGTAGTCTTGCGAAGCCTTTGCTTGCATGATTATTAACAATGGAGTGCTAATGGTGGTCACTTGGAGCCTTTGCTCAATTAATCATCATGAAAGCTCAATTTTCACAATTAAACAAGGTAAAAAACAAAAACCTTTTTCTAGACAACCCAGAACTACGTAGCTTTGAATTCTCCATCGCACCGGGAGATACGTAGGAGCGGATACTCTCCGTCAAGCACAACAAACCCAAAACATTTTTCCTTTCAAAAACCAAACACTTTTCCAAAATAAAACATTTTTCAAGAACAAGAACAACGTTGCTTTGAATTCTCCATCGCACCGGGAGATACGTAGGAGCGGATACTCTCCGTCAAGCACGAAAACTAAAGGATTTTCATTAAGTCATTCATCAACAAAAGAGGTAAAAACAAAGCATTTTTCCGAATCAACTTTGCAAATCACATATTTAATTAAGGTAACCCTTCTTTGAAGGGACGTTACGGGGTGATAATACCTTCCCCATACGTATTTAGACCCCCGAACCCAAATCTAATGGTTCCAAAGACGATTGCTTTCCAAAAAAGGTTTTTCCGATGTTTTACCTTTAAAAAATATTGGTGGTGACTCGAAAATCCCGTTGTGCGAAGAAAAATCCCTCCAAGGATTTTTCGGGGTGCGACATCCTTTAACCTAGCCCAAGTTGAGTCTCCCATATAAGATGGCTTCGCATTCTTACTGCGCGCCTCCCGCAGTAATTCAGAATAGCGATGGGAACATCTCTTATGGAACACTCTCAACTTCTCTTTGCTGTTTTGGTAACCATGTACATTTTTCCTATTTAAGAAATTTACAATAATGTTGTTAATTATAAGACAAATTAATTAATCAAGTCAATAAGATAATACACCAAATTAATTATTTCGTAGAACAACTTACCAAAAATGATGAATTTTATTACACCAAATTATATAAGTTATAAAAAAGGCAACAAAAATAAATTAATAAATAATAATATATATACTTACGAATCGCCAGTAGTCTCCAACAGTGAATGTGCATACCACATCTGAATGTGCGTACCCCATCTGCATCAACATCTGTCGGGGCTAAGCCCTCAGTACCAGCAGGAATCACTGGGTCCCCTGCAGTACTAGTACTAGCACCCTCAGACCCAGGTGGTGGCAAATATCTGCCACCAGAAACAACAACACGAGCAGGCTGAACACGACGCCCTAGGCGAATAGAAGTCTTTCGCCTGCTAGTGCCGGCGGCATCGCCCGTGACAGGTGGAGGAACATATGTGTCGTCATCGGATCCTGAGTGAGATGCCATGACCTTGTCTAGACATATACATTTAAACAAACAAACATATAATAAGCAAGGTTAACATAAACAAACTAAACAAAAATATATAACCATACTAATTAAACAAACATAAATTACATCCTTGATTAAAAATAGGTTAACATATATTGTTTAAACATAAAATAACTAATTGGAATCTCATTCATTCTCAAAATCATCATCATCAGAGGAGTGAATTCTTGATACACCAATGTGGTCTGTTGCATCTTCATCAGCATCTTCTTCGTCATCAACTTCATCGTCGGTATTTGGCTCATCACATAAACGAATAATGGCTTCAACTTGAATCACTTCATTTACATTAGACATCTCTTCCATTTGATATGGCACATCTTCCACCGTGTCATGATTTGTCTTAATGCGACCTCTTGGTTTTGTTTTAATTGCGACACACCAACCACGCCTATCAGTCCGCGTTGATGGATAAGGGAGATAATAGACTTGTCTCACATTTTTTGCAATGACGAACGGATCATACAGTCGATATCTACCATTCATTTTAATGTCCACTGTATTTGACTTTTGATTCACCTTTGTTCCTCGAGCAGACGGATCAAACCAATTACAATAAAAAACCACTACCTTTTGACTAAAATCTAGATGAGGAGGGTACGAAAGTTCATATATGTGTTGGACCACACCATAAAAGTCATCTTTACCTCCTCCAGTGACACCCTTCATGCACACTCCACTATTGACTGTCTCTCTGCCCTGTGTCCATTCATTGGTGTGAAATTTGTATCCATTGACAAAGTATGTGTGCCATTCTTTAACATATCTTCGAGGACCGTCTGATATGTTCGTCAAGTGTTGGTTGGTAGGAGTTGGTGGGAGGGCATAAACATGTTGCCTAAACCACGTTGGAAAATGTGCATTAATTTGAGCAGAAGATTGTTCCTCACTTACGTCCTCTGACGATAAGAATTCCCTAAAAAGAAATAATTAATTGTTACACATTTGTCTACTTTATATTAACTAATTAAGATTGATAGTTAATGTTGAGGAACATACTCAATAAATGGTTGCACCTCAGCAAACCACTTATTAGGCTCAACAAGATTCTGCACAACCTGATGGATTTCCCTGCATCAAATCAAAAGCAGCAATTATCACACACTAGGAGGACAAAAATCAACAATAACCATGAGGACACGAAACGACACCGAACCTGTCAATCAATGCAGAAAATCGAGCCCTCTTAATATTGAGATTATGATTTGCCGCAGTACACACATCAACCACTTCAAACGCAATGTTCTCACCCTCTCTATCACAATCGAGCCATAAAACAAGCCACTGACACCGCCTAGCTTCCTCCTCCAGTGTCCTCTTGATATCCTTTTTGTCCTTTTCCTTTTTTTTACTTACTGTAAACAGAAAAATGCTACAGAAGGATTTTGCAATAAATCAAACAACAATCAAACAAAAAGCAATAAATCAAACAACAATCATACAAAAAGCAAATTACCTCTCAGAACCAACAAATACGGAACCAAATTCCAAAAGACCCAGACAATATTTGATTTTGTATCTTCAGCACTCAAGAAAATTTTCACGACATTCAAAGTGGATTAATTAAATATACGAGGGAAGAAACCCAAAATAGAGGTGAAAAAACCTAGCATGTAGTGTGGGTGAGGGAGACGAGAGGAGAGGGAATCATTCTTCAGAATATTCAAGAATTGAAGAAAATAAATAAATAAGAAAACATGAGGGATCGATAAAGGAGAAGAATAGAGTGAGGGAGAAAAAAATCACCTTATGAGTGTGGGTGAGATGAGAGCTGAAGTGAAGGATGGAGCTTTCAGAGGTGGTGACGGACTGGCGGTGAGAAAGAGAGAGGTGGTGGCGGGCTGAAGTGAAGCACTGTGTTTCCCCTTTGAGAGCGCAGTGAATGAGAGAGTTAGCGATATTAGGATACCCTAATTTCTGAGACCGACGCACGCCAGAAAGAAAGAGGGAATTTGGTCAAAAAAAAGAAAGAGAGAGGGAACCAACGCTAATTTACGTTTTGTTTTTGGAACGAAGGTTTTGTTTTTCGAAAAGGAAAAAAAAGTGCCTAATTTTTATCACTTGGCGCCTAATTTTTATCCCTGCACCCTGCGTTTTACTTTGCACCACCCCCTCTACTAGCGACCGAAAAAGCGGTCTCTAAAGCTAGCAACCGAAATATCGGTCACTAAGCAAAAAGTGTTTTATACATTGAATCGGTCTCTAAATCGGTCGCTAATAGTGACCGAAAAAGCGGTCTCTAAAGCTAGCGACCGAAAAATCGGTCACTAAGCAAAAAGTATTTTATACCTATTGAATCGATCTCTAAATCGGTCGCTAAAGTGGCCGATTTTTTTTGGTCGCTAAATCAGTCACTATTTAGTGAATTTCTAGTAGTGAGTTATCTAAAGATTTGATAACTGCATTGATTGATCCAGACATCTAGGGAGATATCCACCAAATCTGCCTTTCAAATGCGGAACTACGAGAGGTATATGATCACAAGTGGACATCTGGGACTACTATTAATATATACATCAGGTATTATTATTATTATTATTATTATTATTATTATTATTATTATTATTATTATTATTATTACTATTATTATTATTTGTTAATTTATTTGTATACATTTTAACTATAGGTATTTGTACCATGAGATTATGATCCCCATGGAACAAACACAAATATTTATCTTCTTGTGCCCCGAACGTACTTTTCTACGCAACGTCCGCTTTGAAAAAAGCATGTCACAAGCCATGGTTAAAGACTTGAAGAAAGCGATTAAAGAAAACAAGAGAGCGGTAAAAGCCTATATCGATAGACGCTTGTCTTTGGCACATGAAAGCAGCTGTGATAGATTGTTTTTGGCACCCATCAACTTAGGGTAAGAAATTTAATCTCTCTCCCTCTCTCTCTCTCTCTCTCTCTCTCTTTCTCTCTCTCTCTATATATATATATATATATATATATATATATATATAACGTGTTTTCGAAATATCTGTTATTTTTTTGGTTATTCAAATATTTTGAAGGGCACATTCGATATTGTTGGTAGTTGATCCTAAAAGAAATAGAATTTTCTATTTGGATTCGTGTCATGGTCATTATAGCAACCACACCAAGATGAAAGGAATGTTTGAAAGGTGTGTATTTAAATACATCGCATATTTCATCATTTAAATTATGTAATAACGGTAAGTTTATAATCAATATTCTTATCCATGTAAATATTGCTCGCATTTTAAAAATTAATTGTTATTTTGATTTCTAGTGTCCCAGACAACAAAACACTGATGATTGCGAGTATTACGTTATGAAGTTTATGAAGGACATAATCACTCACAATCTAATGGAAATTCCAGAAAATGTATGTAATTTATCTAGGTAGTTTTTTGACAAGTAATTCCATATCTAGCATTTAGCCACTTAATTCTAAGTTTATTTTATTTTATTTTATTTTTGCAGTATTTTCCTGGAAATGAGGTTGGAGCTCCATTTTCTGATGACCAACTTACTGAGATCAAGGGAGAGTGGTGTCATCATGTTGCCAGTTTGATTAATGAAAATCGAAGTTCAGGTAACTTTGGTTAGCTCGTTTTTTGTTCCTCACATTGGATGTCATGTCATTTTTGTTGTCTTTGTTGACGTTCTGAATTTGGTTAATGATTTATGTAATTTTTGTTGGTACTTTGTTGATATATATATATATATATATATATATATATATATATATATATATATTAGATGAAATTATAAGTTTGGTCAGACCAACAGAGGTGCTTCCAACTGCAAGCGTCCCTGATTGTCACATGTGCTAAGACCAACAGGGACGCTTCTAACTGCAAGCTCATCTAATTGTCAGAGGTGCTAAGACCAACAGGGGCACTTTTTTTACGAATGCTTCTGTTTCCTAATAATTAAAGGAAATTGTTGTGCGCTCCTGTAGAAGGGTTGGCAATAGGAGCGTCAGATTTAGTGGCGCCCGAAAGCACCCTCAATGGATAAAAAAATCGCCCCTAATGGCTTTTCGTGTTGTAGTGATAGTTAATTAATTACGTATATAATTGAATTGACGTCGCCTTTCTTCGCGGACATCTGGTCCTAGTCTCTCCGACAAAACAACAAACACTTTCTCTTCAATAACAGTTTCTTAACATAGAAACACTACATTTAACCAAAAAACAAAGTAACCAACTGATAATTCGAGCCAAAACAAAAAACAAAGAGTGCTTCAAAAAACAGAAACTCAAAGAGAAACAGTAGTGCTCTTGAATAGTCTAGAGTTAACTCTATATACCACAATAATTACTTTAGTTGACATGATTCTCAAAACAAACCTTACATCCCTCAAATGTCAACTTGGGAATAACTTGAGGATCACCTCCGCTGGCAACACCATAAGTAGTATCCGGGAAAAGAGCCTGTATCAAATGCACACAAATGGAAGTTACAAAAAATGTCACATAAAACTCTCATAATTGGTACTTAAAATATGAAACTGGAATTGATAGTAAATATATATTTAGAATGAATTTAGTGAATCTGGTGCTTTTAGGATCCAGAGAACGTAGTGATTATGATGATGATAGACAACCTTTATGTTATGACATGTTGGGGTTGTCTCCATCTAGAATTGTCTTCAACATTTCACTATATCGAGCAACTTCTTCATCTAAATTAGTTCCATCTCCAAACAACTCAAAATGATCAGTGTTACGGATTGGGCCTCTAGTGTGCTATTCACTAAGGCCCAGTGCTAAAAGCAGATCCATAAATCAATGGCTAGGATCAATAACCTAGATCTAATGGCTCACATTGACTACCAACATCTATAAATAAGTATTAAAGTCAACCTCACTTGATGAATCAGCAATAGTCAAAGATGACATGGACAAAGAAAATATTGCAAATGCCATTGAAGAAAAGAAGCCAGCTGTTGATGTTCTAGAAGCATCCTAATTCTCTGATGATTCATTGGATACCTTCTCTCCACCTCAATTCTGTTAGACAATCTGATCCAATCCACTACATTTTGTCCTTTTCTGATTCTGCACAATTGTTGCCAGGCTGTGTACGATGTACCTTTTGTTGCTATAAATAAGCAACTGTTGTATTCATGAATTCATTGAATAATAATACCTTTCAATCATCAGATTTTATTCCTTTTTACTCTTCATGAATTCCATGAAACTTATGATGGTATCAAAGCAATTGCTTTGAATACCTTGTCCTTTTTTTCTTTCTTCCATATATTTTTCATCACATTACAACAATGGCACCGAATCGATCAGCCAACAATGCCTCCGGATCTGGAGTTCAAAACCCACCTCCACCTTCGCCGGCAGCTGATATTACCAGTGTCTATTATGTGCACCCGGGCGATGGACCAGGATCTGTCACCGTCACCCCTGTTCTGAGCACAACCGGAGCGAACTATCACAGCTGGGCCAGATCAATGAGGCGTGCTCTTGTTGGTAAGAACAAATTTGACTTTGTGGATGGCACGATTGAGGTACCTGATGATTTTCATCCTACTTACAAGGCATGGAATAGATGTAATACTCTTGTTCATTCATGGATTGTTAATTCTGTTGCTGAATCTATCGGTCAGAGCATCATTTTTCTTGAAAATGCAATGGATGTTTGGAAAGAATTAAAAGAAAGATTTTCTCAGGGTGACTTAATTAAGATTTCTGAACTGCAGTGTGAAATTCATGCTTTAAAACAAGGTTCTCTTAGTGTAACTGAGTTTTTCTCTGAGTTGAAAGTTTTGTGGGAAGAACTTGAAGTGTATATGCCTGAACCATCTTGTGGTTGCCCTAGGAAATGTGCCTGTAATTCTGGTATAACACTTGCACAGAAACACCACACACTGAACAAGACTATTCGTTTTTTGACTGGTCTAAATGAAAACTTTGCTGTGGTTAAGTCTCAAGTACTATTAATGGAA
This sequence comes from Astragalus membranaceus, assembly GCA_039519185.1. Lineage (NCBI taxonomy): Eukaryota > Viridiplantae > Streptophyta > Magnoliopsida > Fabales > Fabaceae > Astragalus > Astragalus membranaceus. The sequence continues at coordinate 131,467,881 of CM076848.1, read as the reverse complement.
CCCTTACCTAGCTTGAACAAGATTTTTTCCATGGTAATCCAACATGAGAGACAGTTCATTGCTTCTGATGAGACAAAAATCATAGCTGCAAATGTTTCTGCTGACAACAAGAAGAGTCTAGGAAGAGGAAAGGGTGGTTACTCATCCAACTATAAGGGCAGGGTATGTACTCACTGTGGTAAAACTGGTCACACAATTGATGTGTGCTATAAGAAGCATGGGCTTCCTCCCCATTGGCAAAAGACAGGCGCTGCCAACTCTGTTACTGGTCTTGAGCAGAAGCAGAAAGAAGAAATAAAAGAAAGCAAGGTTGGTATCTCACAAGAGCAGTATGAAAAGTTATTGAATCTGATTGAAGAGACAAAGATTGCTCAGAACATCTCATCAAGCAAAGCAAATATGGTAACTAAGTCTGATGTTTTTGAAGCCCTCAAAGGTATATTTCCTTTAGCTTGCTCTTTGACACGATCACATCTAGGCTCATGGATTATTGATTCAGGAGCTACTGATCACATATGTAGCTCTTTGAAACATTTCAAAACTTATACTGCTATAAAACCTATAAGTATCACACTCCCAAATGGACAAACTGTTCTTGCTAAATATACAGGAACTGTTGAATTCACACCTGATTTTTGCATCAACAATGTACTCTGTGTGCCTGGTTTTAACATCAATTTACTGTCAGTTCCTAAACTTCTACTTGCTGGTGTTAAAGTTGATTTTGATGTTAATTTCTCTGGTCCCATGTGTCAGATACAGGACATAAAAACCAGGAAGAAGATTGGTTTGGGTGTGATGTTTGAAGGTCTTATATACTTAGAGATAGAAGTCAAGAAGTTGAATGAAGTTTCTGTCAGAGAAGCAAGCACAGAGAGGCTACCTGAAGCTGCCCTATGGCATTTTAGACTAGGTCATCTGTCTAATAATAGAATGAAGTTATTAAGTAGTGATTTTCCCTTTGTAAAGCCTGATGAAGGCTCTGTCTGTGATGTATGCCATTATGCTAGGCACAAAAGACTTCCTTACAGTCTTAGTGCTAGTAAGGCTACCAAACCTTATGAAATAATACACCTTGATATTTGGGGTCCAGTTTCAACAGTTTCTATTCATGGTCATAAATACTTTTTAACTGCAGTAGATGACTATAGTAGGTACACATGGGTGACTCTTCTTAAAACAAAAGGTGAAACAAGTTCCTACTTAAAAGCCTTCGTCAACATGATAGAAAATCAATATGAAACTAGAGTCAAAATCATTAGAAGTGATAATGGCCCAGAGTTCCTTATACCTGATTTTTATGCACAAAAGGGTATAATTCACCAAACTAGCTGTGTAGAAACACCCCAACAAAATGGGAGAGTTGAGAGGAAGCATCAACATATACTCAATGTAGGAAGGGCCCTTTTGTTTCAGTCCAAACTTCCAAAACTGTACTGGCCATATGCTATCTTGCATGCTACTTACATTATTAATTGTGTCCCTAGCCCTCTCCTACAAAACAAATCTCCCTTCCAACTTATTCATGGTACTTTGCCTGATTTGGAGAAACTGAAAGTCTTTGGTTGTCTCTGTTATGCATCCACTCTACAAGCACATAGGTCTAAGCTAGAACCAAGGGGGAGGAAATGTGTCTTTTTAGGATACAAAACTGGTGTGAAGGGTGCTGTCCTTTTGGACATAAACAGTAGAGAATTATTTGTTTCTAGAAATGTCACCTATCATGAAAAGATTTTACCATACAAGAATTCTCAGAACACTTCACAATGGAACTACTTTTCTCAGAATTCTTGTGACACAACAGAACCTGCCCCTGTTAATGAAGAAATACAGCTTGCACAGTCTGTTAATGAAGTTCCTGCAGAGACACCTGCCTGTGCAGATACAGAGCCAAGAAGATCAACAAGGGAGACACATCCACCAGCTTATTTCTCTGAGTATATATGCAACTCTTCAACATCCACACCTAAAGCTGCTTCTTCAGGTATTCTATATCCTATTCAAAGCTTTCATTCAATGTCAAAACTGTCCACTGCACAGAGAATTTTTTCTAACTCTTTAAATAGTGATATTGAGCCACAATCATATGAAGAGGCTTGTAAGAATCCCTCTTGGGTCCAAGCAATGAATGCTGAGTTAGAAGCATTAGATAAGAATGGAACTTGGGAGCTTGTTGATTTACCCTACAATGTGAAACCCATAGGCAACAAATGGGTGTACAAGATTAAGCATAGGTCGGATGGTACAATTGAAAGGTACAAAGCCAGACTTGTGGCAAAAGGTTACAATCAAGTGGAGGGACTTGACTTCTTTGACACTTTCAGCCCAGTAGCCAAGCTGACAACTGTCAGGACACTTCTTGCTGTTGCTTCTATGAAAAACTGGTTCTTACACCAATTAGATGTTAACAATGCATTCTTGCACGGGGACCTACATGAAGATGTCTACATGGAAATTCCAAAGGGGGTGCAATGTTCCAAGAATGCTCAAGTATGCAAACTCAAGAAGTCCTTGTATGGCTTGAAACAAGCCAGCAGAAAATGGTACGAAAAGCTAACTAAACTTCTCATATCTGAAGGCTATAAACAATCTGCTGCAGACCACTCTCTATTCACACTGCACAAAGGTGAAAAATTCACTGCCTTATTAATTTATGTTGATGATGTGATTTTAGCTGGAGATTGTATGACTGAAATCAGCAGAATTAAGCATGTGCTTGATGATAATTTCAAAATCAAAGATTTAGGAACTTTGAAGTATTTTTTGGGATTAGAAGTCTCTCAGTCTAAAAGTGGCATTATGATATGTCAAAGAAAATATTGTTTAGATCTTATCAATGAAACTGGTTGTTTGGCTTCCAAACCTGTGTTGACCCCATTAGATGCCAATGTAAAATTGCATCAAGACTCTGGAGAACTATATAAAGATGTGAGTTCCTACAGAAGGTTGATAGGAAGGCTCTTGTATCTCACTAATACAAGACCAGACGTCACATTTGCTGTCCAACAGCTCAGTCAACACATCAATTCCCCAACTGTGATTCACTATAATACTGCTTGTAGAGTGTTAAGATATTTGAAGGGTAATCCTGGTAGAGGGCTGCTGTTTCCCAGAGATTCCATTTGTCAAATCACTGGATTCGCAGATGCAGATTGGGCCAACTGCATTGACACCAGAAAATCCATCACAGGCTATTGTTTCTTTATTGGTTCGTCATTGGTTTCTTGGAGAACAAAGAAGCAGCAGACAGTTTCCAGATCTTCATCCGAAGCAGAATACAGAGCATTGTCAACTGCCACTTGTGAACTTCAATGGTTACTCTATGTTTTATCTGACTTGGGAGTCTCTTTTGACAGACCTCCAGCATTATTTTGTGACAACCAGAGCGCTATACATATAGCTGCTAACCCTGTTTTCCATGAGAGAACAAAGCATCTTGAAATAGATTGCCACTTTGTGAGAGAAAAACTTCAAAATGGAATGATGAAGCTACTGCCAATATCATCCAAAGGACAACTTGCAGATTTTTTTACAAAGGCTCTCACACCCACTATGTTCACCCCTTTTTTGTCCAAGCTTGGCATGATAAACATATATCATGGTCAAGCTTGCGGGGAGGTATTAAAGTCAACCTCACTTGATGAATCAGCAATAGTCAAAGATGACATGGACAAAGAAAATATTGCAAATACCATTGAAGAAAAGAAGCCAGCTGTTGATGTTCTAGAAGCATCCTAATTCTCTGATGATTCATTGGATACCTTCTCTCCACCTCAATTCTGTTAGACAATCTGATCCAATCCACTACATTTTGTCCTTTTCTGATTCTGCACAATTGTTGCCAGGCTGTGTACGATGTACCTTTTGTTGCTATAAATAAGCAACTGTTGTATTCATGAATTCATTGAATAATAATACCTTTCAATCATCAGATTTTATTCCTTTTTACTCTTCATGAATTCCATGAAACTTATGAATAAGCATTGAATGCTAGCATTTAAGGTACACATTCTCGAATTCTCTCACTTGCAACTGACTTACTTGCTGACTTGAGCGTCCGAGTGTCATTGCAGGTACCACCCCACCTCGGATCGGAGCGTAACTCGGATTGACCAAGACCACTTCTACCAATTATCTCGGATCGGACCTGTATCTAAGATCGAATATAAGGCAGAAGATATGGTACAGAACAATCAGAATCTTCCACAAGCCATTTAAAGAGATAATCCAATTCAGTTTCAGGTTGGTCTTGACTCATTGAATCAGCAGGAACATGGTGTTCCAATGTAGAAACTAGGCTTTGGCTTCCATTGTTGGTCAACTGATCAATTGGAAAGGTTGGATTGTACAGTGGTGTTTCTAGCAATTTGTTAATTCTTGGTACAAAGTAGTGTTGAGTTCCAGCGTAGTGCATTTGATTCTAGCTCCTGTTCAAGCAAGTAGATGATGCTAAAAAATCATTTGGAATATCAAACACTAAGATCAGTTAATCAATGTGAAAACAAACCAAGGGTAATTAATTGATATTAAGTCAAGTATTATGTATATGTTGTTCCTGAGCTAGACCCTTCAGACAGTGAAGCAGTTAGTTGGGCGTTGTTGCATGAGCTTGATGATGTTCTTCTTGCTGGTGGCAAATCATTGTTGCCATTCTTCATAACCTTTTACCGAATTTTGTATTTTTGTGTAGGAACATTTGTGAAGCAAAAATATAAACAAAAAGGCAGTGAAAAGGAGAAGCAATACATTAGCATAAGTCATCAACTATAAAATGTTCCTACACGTAAATAGCATGATCCTGTTACTAGAGCAATTTTCCAGTTACATCCTCAAGTTCTCCAGATAAGATGACTACATTTAAATGCATGCATATATAGTAGAACAAGGTATTAATTAACATAAAATCTTGGGAAAAATTATGTTAAGTGACAGATATATATGAGCTGAGAGAGCATACAGATGAGAGGAATGTCCTTTTGAAATGCAAGGGCATCAATATTGCCAGCTGGCATGTTATCTTTCTTCTCTCATTGCAACTCAAGCTTGAAAAGTAAAGGCCGGAGAAGCATTGTTTGATTAGGAACAAGATTGATGCATATGTGCGAGTAGAACAACACAAGAGGAAACAACACAAGTTAATAAGGTGTCTTATCATAGGCAAAAAATAGAACAACAAGCAAGGAATATAATCCAAAATCTAATGACAGCAAAGTGTCAAACTCTAATTTCAATACCTGAGGTATGATCATTGATGTAACACCCCCTTTTCTACCCGGTAAAATATAACGGAAAAATCAGAGTTTAAAAAAAAATCATTTTTTCATCATATCAAAAGGGAATGTCACACACTTCATTAATTCAACGTCAATAACATAAAGAGTCTCGCCAGTAGGGACAACGCCCAAAAACAAACGTTTAACTATGTCACCGTAAAATAATCACCACGCAGTGGAAATATAACAACAGAGTTTCGAAGTCAAGAACCAAGACATCTAAATCAAGTTCAACAAAATCCAAATAATAATTCTACGATCTAATGCCCCCCCCTGAGTGTTACATATCAGAAGCAGACACCTGACTCGAATCTAGTGAAAGTAGCTAAGCCCTCACTCGGGATCACCTGCAAGTTACCACAAGGGTAACAAACCACAGAAAGGGGTGAGATATCACATCGTATAAGGAATCATATGAAAGACAGTATAGACAGGTCCAACAGGCAGGTAATCACACAGGCAACGGGTCAACAACAACATAGCAGGCAATCCATCACTCCGACAGTCAATATACTACAACAATAGTTAATATCTAACAACGGAAGTTTACCACAGTTATGTAACACCAATTATACAATGACCATATTCATCGCACAAGTCCACACGGCCACCGCCCTACGACACAGATCCATACGGGCCACCGCCCCCCAACAACAATTCATACGAGCCACCGCCCTCTAACAACACATTCACACGGGCCACCGCCCTTGAACCAATTCATACGGGCCACCGCCCTACACAGCAACAACTACACACCAACAATCTATATAGGGAATTCACCAATCGAGGACCAACGTTGTCCATCACTAACATAGCAACAACATCGTTAATATTACAACGTCACAACAATGGGCGCCAAGGGCACTGACGGCATCCCAACAACCTAGGCACTAGGGCACTAACAATCATCTCAACAATTTGGACACTGAGGCATTAACATCATCACAACATTAGAAAAAGGGTTTAAACACCGAAATAGCTTTACCACGCCAACGAAAACAACCACCGGGGCAGCCACTTGAGGCGCCCAGAAACCATCAGAAAAATTACACCACTTTGCCTCAAATTAGAACATTCAGTTAGGCCTCTGAACGAGCTTTCCAAAACATTTTAAAACGCCTCAATCGGAGTACCGAGTCAAAAGTTATCCCAAAAACAAAAACGGGAACGAGACACCAAGAACTGGCGCAGGAGGGGATCCGGCGCCCAGCAGCGCAACGCAGAAAACTGGCGCAGGGCAACACAGACAGCAACACAGTTGGCGCCCAGGGACAGGGACCCGACCAATTTTTCGTAAACGAGACTGAATCGCGTAGGAGCCAGAATGGAACACTTCAACACAGTAATATAAGATATTCTATGCTTGAACACGAATTAAAAAGTCAAGGGAACAAGAATTCACTTGGATCCCATCGATAGGGATCCTGCACCAAAAACTGGCGCAGCAGCAACACAGACAGCAACACAGTTGGCGCCCAGTGACAGGGACCCGACCAATTTTTCGTAAACGAGACTGAATCGCGTAGGAGCCAGAATGGAACACTTCGACACAGTAATATAAGGTATTCTATGCTTGAACACGAATTAAAAAGTCAAGGGAACAAGAATTCACTTGGATCCCATCGATAGGGATCCTGCACCAAAAACTGGCGCAGCAGCAACAAGGCCCATAGGGTGGGCGCCTAAGGCTCCAGATTTTCCAGCAACATAAAAAGGTGGATTTTTATCAATGATCATGGCAACATTATGGCAATTCGAAAACATAGGAACAACCATCTCAAAACACAATTATTCAAAACAACACCAATCTTTATATTAATCAAAACGTTTCATCAAACACATATTAGACATCACATATGCTTGAGCATTACCAAACCCCAACCCACATACCATCCCTCATATCAATCTTTATAAAATATGAATCTCACCCTTACCTTGTTTAGAAGAATTCGAATCCCTTGCCTAAGGAAGCACCACGAAATTAGCTTGCCCTTCTCTCTCCTTGCTACGCCTCTCCTCCTTCTCTTTCTTTCCACTTAGCCGTCCCACTCTCTCACAATCTCCTTTGTTTTTCTTTTTCCCCAAACGTGAATGGCACCCTAGTTACTAAACCCCTCCTATGCTCGATTTCTCTTGGGCCTCCACTTATCACATGCGAATTACCCACTCTAGGCCCTCATTTAATTTTTGCTAATACCCATCCCTCATGGACTAACCAACACCTTCATGTAATATTTAATTAAATCCTTATTATTACTTTACCACCTAATTTTTATTTAATTAAATCTACCATCCACATCAAGTCAAACAATTCACACAAACAATTAAATAAATCTTTAAATGAAAAATGGGGCGTTACAACTCTCCCCCACTTAAAAGAATTTCGCCCTCGAAATTACCTGCTAACGCGAACACCTTCCCGCTAACTTTCTCTTTCTTCGGCTTCTGGCACTGGCTGCTGATGTGCCCCTCCTCACCACAGTTGTAACAGAGCACTTCCTTATGTTCACACGTAGACACTTCATGCCCGATCTTGCCACAACGGAAACACTTCTTCCTCTCCACATTGCACGCACTTGCCTTGTGGCCAGCCTGACCACACCTGTAACACACGATACCGGAGGAAGCACCTCCCCCACTAGACTTCTGGTCCGAACTCTCCTCTCCCTTTCCTTTACCACCTGAAACATCATAGGGCTTCCCCCTAAACTGAGAATTTCTCTTCTCCTTCACAGCCTTGTAAGCAGCAGAACTGTCTTCCTCATAGATCCTACACTTATCAACCAATCTAGCGAAAACCCGAACCTCTTGATATCCAATTGCTTTCTTTATATCAGGATGTAGACCACTCTCGAACTTGACACATTTGGAAAATTCAGAATTGGCATCATTAGCATAATAAGGACAAAATTGAGCCAGCTCCTCAAACTTGGCGGCATAATCAGCCACAGTCTTGTCTCCCTGCTTCAGCTCTAAAAACTCCACTTCTTTCTTGGCTCGCACATCCTCAGGGTAATACTTCCTCTTGAACTCTCTTGTGAAAACCTCCCAAGTCACTTCCTCACCAGCATTTTCCAATCTTCGCAGCATTCCCAACCACCAGTCGTCAGCTTCCTCTGCTAGCATATGAGTCCCAAACTTCACTTTCTGAGCTGGGGTACACTCCATGACACGAAAGACCCGCTCTATCTCCTTCAGCCATGACAACGCTCCATCCGGGTTGTACCGACCCTTAAAGGTGGGTGGGTTCTCTCTCTGGAATGTAGCCAAATTGCGCGTCCCGTCGTTAACAACACTGGGTATATTACCCATCGCCCCGGCTATAGCCTGCAAGGCAGCAGCAAGTGCAGCATCGTCCCGTCTGGCCATTCCAGCACTGCAACAGAAAACAGAATTCAGAAACGAGTAACAAACTCAATGTTACTCAACACGACGACTCGACTACCGGCCGGACAGACCGAACTGCTTTGATACCAACTTGTAACACCCCCTTTTCTACCCGGTAAAATATAACGGAAAAATCAGAGTTTAAAAAAAAATCATTTTTTCATCATATCAAAAGGGAATGTCACACACTTCATTAATTCAACGTCAATAACATAAAGAGTCTCGCCAGTAGGGACAACGCCCAAAAACAAACGTTTAACTATGTCACCGTAAAATAATCACCACGCAGTGGAAATATAACAACAGAGTTTCGAAGTCAAGAACCAAGACATCTAAATCAAGTTCAACAAAATCCAAATAATAATTCTACGATCTAATGCCCCCCCCTGAGTGTTACATATCAGAAGCAGACACCTGACTCGAATCTAGTGAAAGTAGCTAAGCCCTCACTCGGGATCACCTGCAAGTTACCACAAGGGTAACAAACCACAGAAAGGGGTGAGATATCACATCGTATAAGGAATCATATGAAAGACAGTATAGACAGGTCCAACAGGCAGGTAATCACACAGGCAACGGGTCAACAACAACATAGCAGGCAATCCATCACTCCGACAGTCAATATACTACAACAATAGTTAATATCTAACAACGGAAGTTTACCACAGTTATGTAACACCAATTATACAATGACCATATTCATCGCACAAGTCCACACGGCCACCGCCCTACGACACAGATCCATACGGGCCACCGCCCCCCAACAACAATTCATACGAGCCACCGCCCTCTAACAACACATTCACACGGGCCACCGCCCTTGAACCAATTCATACGGGCCACCGCCCTACACAGCAACAACTACACACCAACAATCTATATAGGGAATTCACCAATCGAGGACCAACGTTGTCCATCACTAACATAGCAACAACATCGTTAATATTACAACGTCACAACAATGGGCGCCAAGGGCACTGACGGCATCCCAACAACCTAGGCACTAGGGCACTAACAATCATCTCAACAATTTGGACACTGAGGCATTAACATCATCACAACATTAGAAAAAGGGTTTAAACACCGAAATAGCTTTACCACGCCAACGAAAACAACCACCGGGGCAGCCACTTGAGGCGCCCAGAAACCATCAGAAAAATTACACCACTTTGCCTCAAATTAGAACATTCAGTTAGGCCTCTGAACGAGCTTTCCAAAACATTTTAAAACGCCTCAATCGGAGTACCGAGTCAAAAGTTATCCCAAAAACAAAAACGGGAACGAGACACCAAGAACTGGCGCAGGAGGGGATCCGGCGCCCAGCAGCGCAACGCAGAAAACTGGCGCAGGGCAACACAGACAGCAACACAGTTGGCGCCCAGGGACAGGGACCCGACCAATTTTTCGTAAACGAGACTGAATCGCGTAGGAGCCAGAATGGAACACTTCAACACAGTAATATAAGATATTCTATGCTTGAACACGAATTAAAAAGTCAAGGGAACAAGAATTCACTTGGATCCCATCGATAGGGATCCTGCACCAAAAACTGGCGCAGCAGCAACACAGACAGCAACACAGTTGGCGCCCAGTGACAGGGACCCGACCAATTTTTCGTAAACGAGACTGAATCGCGTAGGAGCCAGAATGGAACACTTCGACACAGTAATATAAGGTATTCTATGCTTGAACACGAATTAAAAAGTCAAGGGAACAAGAATTCACTTGGATCCCATCGATAGGGATCCTGCACCAAAAACTGGCGCAGCAGCAACAAGGCCCATAGGGTGGGCGCCTAAGGCTCCAGATTTTCCAGCAACATAAAAAGGTGGATTTTTATCAATGATCATGGCAACATTATGGCAATTCGAAAACATAGGAACAACCATCTCAAAACACAATTATTCAAAACAACACCAATCTTTATATTAATCAAAACGTTTCATCAAACACATATTAGACATCACATATGCTTGAGCATTACCAAACCCCAACCCACATACCATCCCTCATATCAATCTTTATAAAATATGAATCTCACCCTTACCTTGTTTAGAAGAATTCGAATCCCTTGCCTAAGGAAGCACCACGAAATTAGCTTGCCCTTCTCTCTCCTTGCTACGCCTCTCCTCCTTCTCTTTCTTTCCACTTAGCCGTCCCACTCTCTCACAATCTCCTTTGTTTTTCTTTTTCCCCAAACGTGAATGGCACCCTAGTTACTAAACCCCTCCTATGCTCGATTTCTCTTGGGCCTCCACTTATCACATGCGAATTACCCACTCTAGGCCCTCATTTAATTTTTGCTAATACCCATCCCTCATGGACTAACCAACACCTTCATGTAATATTTAATTAAATCCTTATTATTACTTTACCACCTAATTTTTATTTAATTAAATCTACCATCCACATCAAGTCAAACAATTCACACAAACAATTAAATAAATCTTTAAATGAAAAATGGGGCGTTACAATTGAAAGGTTTTTCTTCATCATATCCATGGCCATGTTTGGATCGGAGAACGTCTGTGCCTGTGGATTCGTGGCTTGGCCTTTTGGAACAAACAACAGACCATTTTCCTTCAATGAAAATAGACAAACAATTAATTCACTGTTGAATTGCTTAGGCAAATAGTTATGTGAAATACTACACAAAAGCCCATGACGGAGCTATTAACTTCTAATGAGTTTCAAATTTGAACTTATTCATCAACTATCCTGTCAAGGATCCAGCGAAAAAAACTTTGGTAACAAACAAGCATAGAAGCCAACCAAACTCACAAATCATATGGCTTGATCAATTGCTTCAAACAAACATGCAATCCACTTAACTTCAATTTTATCCCAAACAAGAAACACGCATTTAAATTTTCTGGAAAACTATAATATACAGTAGTAAGCAAACAAACCTCATTACAAAATTAAATCTTGCGAGCCTGAAAAGCTTTTGAAGGAATAAAGTTTGCTCCAGCACGCAAATTCCGAGCTCTTATGGCTTGCCTGTATTAACATCACCAAAACATCCCTATGATATCAATCAAATTAAGAATGAAAACAAAGACTAAACAGGCTACAGAATCAGCGGTTGAGTGAAAGTCGAATATACCCTTCTTTAACAATTTTGGCATCAGGAGTCTGGGATGAGTGTATAAGTTTAGAGACAAAATAGCAGAACACGCCGATGAGAACCATAACCACAGAGAGAGGGATCAGCACCCAATCTCTGATTGCAGTATCCAGCACCAGATCCTCCGCCATTACAAACGCAGACACAAGATACAATGATTTTTCCTCTTTATGAAGCTCTTAGCTCTTAAAAACGGAAACAAATTAAAGAGAGATATGTGGAGTACCTTGAAAGACCTCCTTCACCGATTCGAAGGGAACCGAGGGAGAAGAGGGAAACAAAAACCTCAGATGTGGAGTACCTTGACAGTAGCAAAACAAAAAGTAGCAAATCATTAGAGAGATATGGGTGCACAAACAAAGTACATACAGATAAAGATGCTAAAATTGGGTAAATCTCAGATTTCTTGGATATAAGCGAAATGTGTATAGAAAAAACAAAGTTATATAACAAATAGGCACCAAATCTAAAATCTTTATGCGAGGAGCAAATCAACATCAATAAACTAATTGAAACTTTGAAAGTCATCTAGACCTAGTTATTGATAATGACTTCATATATCACTTTGCACGTATCACAGACACAGCATATGCAGTGTTTCAACTTTCAAGCACAAAAGAGGGCAGAAAATTATACTTGGTGATATCAAGACATCTGAGAACGGAGCAGAAAAAAAATTAGTGACTAAGTTTGCTGAAATAGATAACAGGGACTAAGTTTTAAGAATAATATTTCATTTAGAATTCAAAATTGAACCATAATAAGAAAACTTTTGTCCATATATATTGAAATTCTAATATTTTGAATCCTTCAGAATCAACAATTAATTGTAAAAAAGAGTCACAAGAAAAATTTATGAAGCTTCTCTAATATATGAAGAAAATATTGGCACAAGAGTGAAAAGTGAGGATAATTCATTAGCAATATTACAGTGGTAGATAAAACATAGATAGGAACAACCAAAATTGAACGCAAGCATAAATAGAGGGTTAGGGTATTAATCCAATGAGATTAAGTGTCGGATTTTCCCTCTCACTTTGGAGCAAACGGCTTTGGATTGGTTCAGGGCCCTTAAGCCAAACACCATCTCTTCGTGGGACCACTTAGCTAAGCTTTTTTCTGCTCACTTCACTCACTCCAAGATGAAGCTGAAATCCTCGAAGGAGCTGCAAGCAATTCGGCAAGGTGAGAATGAGTCTTGGAACCTCGACGACTCTTTCCGACTTTACTTCCTGGAGGCGGGACTTCGTGAAGGGAGTTTGTTTGACACAGATGTCGGAGTAAATCAGCCCGAGGCTCTCACGGAGTTCCTCTGGAGGTCTCAGAAGTACATCGATCATGAAGAGAGGGTTAACGCAGGAATGTCACGTGTCACCTAGGCCCCGGAATGAGCCTACGGACGTGATGTAATCGATATTTGGAAATATTCAACCATCAAATATATATGCATGGATCGG